>BRDA01081166.1:10409-25134 GCA_036984385.1 Crenuchus spilurus | reverse complement strand
CCGTTTGCTTTTAAATGGCAGTATTTCCCTTTTTTAGCACAAGCATAGAAACGTGTTAAAGGTGGAAATGCTTTTCTTTGTTAAGAAGACTTTAAATCATTTAACAAATGTTGCAGTTCATTCTATAATCTTTACTGTTGATATATTACATTTCATATAGCAAAGTTACATACTTATCTGAGGGTTAGTTGTACTTGGCTTCTATTCCTATGTTTCTCATTTATGCTATGCCTTAAAATTTAATTATAAAATGAAGAAACAGATTATACTAAATTTGTATTAGTTTTACATTTTAGGACAGTAGATGTGAAAGTTGCCTAATGCATCTGCTCCTCCCGTTTTAATCTCCTTTTTATAAGGCGGAGTCAGTGGCAACCATGTTTGAAATGTAAGAATGCATCTTGGCTTGGTTTGGAAAGAAAGGCTGTTTGTGCTGAGTTCTCGGACAAATCCATCTCTGTGACGTCTATTGAGCCCATAGTCGTATCTCTGTCCAGTGAGGTCAGAATTACACAGTGGAAAACAGGTTCACTCACCAGAGTAGTGCCTCAATATGAGCATTATTTCAAATGACATAGCAGAAATAAGAACTTCAAATATGTAAATGGAATGATACTTTACATCAGATGCTGTAACATCTTTCCCTGCCAATAGGAGACAGTAATGAGTATTACATTTAGTGACTAAAAATACTTTCCGTTCTTATGGAAAATCCTGAAAGTGAGTCAGCTACTTCACACAGGTACAACATCTGCAGTGCTTATGACATATGAATGTTGAGGTGACATCAGCACTAACAAAATGATTTGTTAGTGAAGGATGGAGTATAATATTCACACTTTAGATGTCTCAGATCCTAATGCATTAAGCTGTGAAGCTGATACCAAATGGGACCTGGAGTCTGTGTAAAACAGAGGGGCTTTGTTAGTTGGCACCACTCACCTCCAACTGGAACTCCTCCTGGACAACGCGCTTTGGAGATAATTTGCTCCAGAACACTTAAAAACACTTGTTTCTCATGTCTACTGGGGTCTCAAATTTTCTTTCAGTAATTGCAGCCACTGGGTGAACTTCTAGAAGCCTTTAATATAGAAATTGTCAATCAATTAACTTTAGTATGCCATCACATTGAAAAGTATAGCAATAGGGGCTATTATAGAATATAGTGGTGTGCAAAATTTGAGTCACTCATGCTCAAAATTCCCGTTACTGAATAACTGAGCAAGTTAAAGTTGACCTGATTTCCAAAAGACATAAAGTTAAGATTACATTTTTTAGTATTTTATAACAAGATTTTTTCCTTCTTTTATGGTTTCAAAATGACAAAAAAGGTAAGGATGAAATCAAACTCTTGAATAATCTCAGCTTATAAACCCTATTTTTAGCTAGCTATGATTCTTGTGTTACGGGAATTTTCACTCATCCTTCCTTGATTCTTGGGGCATCTTGCATGCACTGCACTTTTGAGGTCTCTCAATGGATGTTGAATGATGCTTAGGACTGTCACGGCAAAACCTTCAGCTTCTTTTTTAAAGACAGTGTCATGTTTGTTTGCAGAAATTGCTGATATTTAATTAAATCCATTCTTTCTTCTATGAGCGAAATGTTCTCTATGCCCCTGCCTACAACATAAGCCCAAAGCATGATTGATCCACCCTCATGCTTAACAGTTGGAGATGTTGTTTAGAGGTTCCTTTACAGACCTCTGATACTGAATTTTGTCATAATGCAGTAGTTTTCCACTTGAAAAAAAGGTCACACTTGTTCAGGTCACTGCACAGTAAAACAGTGCTCCATACCTTAAGTATTTTTCAGCTGTTTTGTTACAAATGAGATTAGTCAACTTGTTTTATTTTCTATCTTGCAACTTTTGTATATTGATTGTTAATTCCTGGCTCATTAGTAATAGTTACAGTTCAAGGAGTTTGTTTTATGGGAATTTGCCCTCAGGCCATATATATTAGATGAGCCCTGCTGTAGGTTTCCTTCAGCACTGAAAGTTAAGCCCAAAGATTAAGTAGGGGAACAAAATGAGACTTCACTATATGCAGCCAGAGCTTTAAGAAGGCTCACGTGAGAAGTGACAGCTGACCCTATTCAGAAACACACTGCTGTCTGTGTTTAATGAAAGTTTGACTTATAATCAGGCATTTCTCATTCTAAGGAGTTACTGGTCAGTAAGATCTATATAGAAATCTCCACCTTACTGTTGTTCACAAAAATGATTGTGAAGAAGCTTGTTTTACATGCTGTTATGTGATGTACTATGTACAGTGTATCACAAAAGTAAGTCCACCTCTCACATTTCTGCAGATATTTACTATGTAACAGTGTAAATTTATTCTTCCCTCAGAATAACTCAAAATACAGCCATTAATGTCTGAACCACCGGCAGCAAAAGTGAGTACACCCCTAAGAGACTACATCCCTAAATGTACAAATTGAGCACTGCTTGCCATTTTCCTTCCAAAATGTCTTGTGACTCATTAGTGTTACTAGGTCTCAGGTGTGCATAGGGAGCAGGTGTATTCAATTTTGCAGTACAGCTCTCACACTCTCTCATACTGGTCACTGAAAATTCCAACATGGAACCTCATGGCAAAGAACTTTTTGTGAATCTTAAAAGACGAATTGTTGTACTACATGAAGATGGCTAGGGCTACAAGAAGATTGCCAACACCCTGAAACTGAGCTGCAGCTGTGAGGAGTGCTGTTATGAAGCAAAGCAGACACTTGTAAAATGAAATGAAAGTTTACTTTCAGATTCAGATGAATACAGATAGCTGAGAGCAGTGTCAAATACATAAGAGAGGTGACAAAGCCACAGACGTAAACTGAGATATAAGATTGAAGCACAAGCAAACAGAGATATCAAGGCCAATACTGAGACTAGGTCGGCAAAACGAGGCAAAAAGGTCAAAACACAGGTAAACAATACTGAAAATAAGGCTTGGCAAGACACAAGGTAAGACAATGTGGCAATAATTCGCGAAGTCTGTTTTGTGAGAGCAGTTTATATAGAGGCTCGATAATGAGCCGCAGGTGAGTCTAATACTCAGGAGAGAGCGACCTTCGGACTCTCCTGTGATTGGGCGCTGAGTGACGTTGTGGTTGTGGTGGCTGATGGGAGTTGGAGTCCGCGAGCAAGGCACTCCTCCTGACAGCAGCACAGTGGCCAAGATCATCCAACGTTTTATAATTAGAAGGGTCCACTCAGAACAGACCTCACGTTGGTTGTCCAAAGAAGCTGAGTGCATATGCTCAGTGTCACATCCAAATGCTGTCTTTGAAAGATAGATGCAGGAATGCTATCAGCATTGCTGCAGAGATTGAAGAGCTGGGGGGGTCAGTCTGTCAGTGCTCAGACCATACACCGCACACTACATCACATTGGTCTGCATGGTTGTCACCCCAGAAGGAAGCCTCTTCTGAAGTCTGTACAAAGGAAAGCCCGCAAACAGTTTGCTGAAGACATGTCAACAAAGGACATGGATTACTGGAACCATGTCCTGTGGTCTGATGAGTCCAAGATTAATTTGTTTGGTTCAGATGGTCTCAAGCATGTGTGGCGGCAATCAGGTGAGGAGTACAAAGATAAGTGTGTCATGCCTACAGTCAAGCATGGTGGTGGGAATGCCGTGGTCTGGGGCTGCATGAGTGCAGCAGGTGTTGGGGAGTTACATTTCATTGAGGGACACATGAACTCCAATATGTACTGTGAAGTAATGAAGCAGAGCACAATTCCCTCCCTCTGGAAACTGGACCGCAGGGCAGTGTTCCAGCATGATAATGACCCCAAACACACCTCTAAGACGACCACTGCTTTATTGAAGAGGCTGAGGGTAAAGGTGATGGACTGGCCAAGCATGTCTACAGACCTTAACCCAATAGAACATCTTTGGGGCATCTTCAGGGTGGAGGAGCGCAAAGTCTTGAATATCCGCCAGCTCCGTGATGTCATCATGGAGGAGTGGAAAAGCATTCCAGTGGCAACCTGTGAAGCTCTGGTAAACTCCATGCCCAGAAGAGTTAAGGCAGTTCTGGAAAATAATGATGGCTACATAAAATATTGACACTTTAGGAACTTTCACTAAGGGGTGTACTCACTTTTGTTGCTGGTGGTTTAGACATTAATGGCTGTATATTGAATTATCTTGAGGGAAGAATAATATTACACTGTTATATAAGCTGCACACAGACGACTTTTCATTGTGTCAAAGTGTCATTTTGTCAGTGTTGTCCCATGAAAAGATATACTTGCATATCTGCAGAAATGTGAGGGGTGTACACACTTTTGTGATACACTATATACTGCACATTGTCTCTATACTGGCACTTTGGATTTTAAATCAAACAATAAATACAAAATTAAACTTTTTTTGCCTTGACTTCAGGTTTTAGTAAAAGAAAGTTTTCATCAGTGAGGTTCAAGTCAGGTGGTAAACTCTTGTAGTTGTGGCTAGTCACAACATTTCAGTGTTACTCTTCAAGTCATCCACTACCACCATTTGTTTGACAACTTGTTTACTGTTGCTCACCAGTGCTTCTTTTTTGTCTATGGCTTGTTGTCTTTGACTTTGGTACACCTAATGTGTTGGCTGTGTCTGTGGCTGACTTTTTCTTTTGGTTTGATTTTTTTATCTGCTTAATCTTTTAGAAATAGAAGACAATAGCAACAGACTCTGACACCCCATCTAAAATTTGTTCCATAACATTTTAGGTCTCTTGTACATGAATTATGGTGCCAGTGACATACTGATGGCCAAGGAACAACTGAACAGCCAATTATCCAATGACTTTTGGCCCGCAACAACTGGAAAGTTGTGTATAAAAATATTGCAGTCCTGTACAGTTCTGATACTATGGAGGCCCAAAAATGACAAAAATATAAATAAATAAATAAATGTATAAATGAATGAATGAATAAATAAATAAATAAATGGAGGACCAAAAATGACAAAAGTATTAATTAATTAATTAATTAATTGATAGATAAATAAATGAATGAATAAATAATTAAATAAATAAATGGAGGACAAAACATGACAAAAGTAAAAATAAATAAATAGATATACATTTTTTTCATGAAAAAGTGTATATACTAATAATAAATGTTTTTACTTTATTTATGTATTTAACATGTCTACATTTATGTATGTATTTAACATGTGTACATTTATTTATTTATGTATTTCCACATGTCAACATTTAACATGTGTACATTTATTTTTTTATGTATTTCCACATGTCGACATTTGAGAGAGAGAGAGAGAGAGAGAGAGAGAGATAGATAGATAGATAGATAGATAGATAGATAGATAGATAGATAGATAGATATCATGGACTATCGCCAAGCTTTCCAAACCGCGTCTGGATACGTAATCTGAGTAGTGCGCTCGTGCATGTGAACCGAAATAGCATCTCCTAAGTTCTGAAATGAGTATCCAGCTCATCTCCAATTTAAACCATTATCAACACTCCAAACAACAGCAAGCATGTCTTTTTAAAAGACACTGTATTCTTTGTATTGTACTGGTCAACAGTTCTGTTAATGGCCTTCCACTCGACGCCATTGCGGAGTTCATAGAATAGCTTAGCCAACTCGGGTTAACCAAACTGACCAATCGTGCTTTTAGAATTAGGTTAGGACCGCCCACCCAATTAACATACGGTTTGAAGAAAAGTAAATGCACACGAGTGGAAATACATAAATTAATAAATGTAGGCATGTAGAAATACATAAATAAATAAATGTCGACATGTGGAAATACATAAATAAATAAATGTAGACATGTTAAATACATAAAGTAAAAACATTTATTATTAGTATATACACTTTTTCATGAAAAAAAAAATTATTAATTTATACTTTTGTCATGTTTGGTCCTCCATTTATATATATATATATATATATATATATATATATATATATATATATATATATATATATATATATATTTATTTATTCATTTATACATTTATTTATTTATTTATTTATACTTTTGTCATTTTTGGTCCTCCGTACTGATATGGGCATACATAGCTTAGAATGACACCTGATGTTCTGCACTTTAACCTCTGAGTTATTGTTCAGTTTCAATTCCAGTGACCCATATTACAGTAGATCTATTCATGCATTTTGAGCATATGACACACAAAAAAAGTTCAGACAAAGGCTAGTAATGAAAAATCTGTGTACACAAAAGGCTGTCTTTGAGGAGCAAAAACAAGCAGAGGATCTCCACTTTGCCATCTAATACGTTTAAAAACAGTGTTCCTCAAAGAAGGATTGGAAAGGATTTGCATATTTCTCCCACTACAGTGAATAATATCATTGGACTATTCGAGGAATCAGGAGGATTTTTTGTGCATTAAAGGCTATGGTGAAAGCCTAAACTCAATACCCATAATCTCTGATCCGTCAAAGGGCAATACATCAAGAACATTCATTCATCAATAGTTTATATAACCACATGGATAAGAGATTCATTTGACAACCCTTTGTTGAGCACTACAATACAGAGTTACATTCACAAATGCCACTTAAAGCTTTACTTAAAAGAAGCCTTATGTTAACCATGGGCAGGAGGGGTGTAGACTTCTCTGGCCTCAGAGGCATCTAGCATGGACCATTACACAGTGTAAATGTGTATTGTAGTCAGATAAATCAGTATTCTAGATCTGTATCTGCAGTGGACACTGTGTGCTCCAGACCAAAGATGAAAAGAACCATCCTAACTGTTATCAGCACCAAGTTCAAAAGCTAGTGTCTGTTATGGTAAGAGCCTGTGTCAGTATCTTTGGTGAACGTAATTAACATTTCTGAATGGTACATTTTTGAGATTTTAGAGCAACATATACTGCTTCCAAGTGACATCTTTTCCAGGGATGATAATGTATTTTTCAGCAAGACAATGCAAAACCACATGCTGTACCCAGTACAAAGGCATGGCTCCGGAAGAAGAGGGCAAGGGTACTAGACTGGCTGCCTGTGGTCCTGAACTGTCCCCAATAAAGAATATGTGGAGAAACATGAAACAGACAATGTGACAATGACAGCCTTGTACTGTTGCACACTTTAAGACATAATTGCAGGACAAATGGGACAAAATAACACTTGAAACACATCATCATTTGGGGGCAGCCATGGCCTAGTGGTAAGGATTTGGTCTTGTGACCAGAAGGTCGCTGGATCGATCCCCAGACAGGACATGACTGAAGTGCCCTTGAGCAAGGCACCTAACCGCTCCCTGGGCGCTGGTGGATAAGGGCTACCCACAGCTTCGGGCACAAATTCTCACAGACTTGTGTGTGTGTGTGTGTGTGTGTGTGTTTCACTGCACGAATGGGTTAAATGCAGAGGTCAAATTCTGTTGTGTGAAAAATCACATTGGTCTAATCTTAATCATTTGGTGTCCTTGGTGCCAAAATGTCTTTAAGTGATGATAGAAGGAATGGCAACATTACAAGGTTTTTTTTTTTTTTTTGAAAAAAAAAATGTGGAATGAATTTCAGACGTGAAATGCAGGAATGGATGTTTCTTAACAAATGAAATGAAGATGAACAGATTAAACATAAAATATTTTGGGTTCATGCTTTTTGCACTGAAGTAAAAGTCAAAGTAAATGTAGGAAACATTTTTGTATTTTTTTTCCTTTTTCATACTTTCTCTGACTTTCTAACTTTAAACACAGATGTTTATTATTTAGTGAGGAACTGAAGTGTGAGCTCACATGTAGGCTCTTATGATGTAAAGGGTTTAGTATTAAGCTTAATTAAATTGAGAAGCATTGAAATGTCACCCAGTTCTTGCATTTTAAGAAAAAAAGCATTGTACTTCAGGATGACATCTAATCTGACATTAATCAAAACACGTATCATCATCTTATCATGAGAACATGTATGTGCATGCCAAGCTTTAACAGAGTAGTACTTGTCCTATAACCTTGCAACACCTTGGGGAAAACCCAGGGAAAGCAACACCGGCGCCCTCTAAAGTAAAAAAATAAAGCCGACCTGATCTAAGAATTCAAGTTGAAGCAAGTTCACAGAGCACTGGTATAACATACAGAAGCCAATCTTTGTGGAAGGCATATGCTCATGTGTCAACCATGAGGATTTGACTTCTGATGATGAAGAGCTGAGTGTTAAATGAAAAGCAGAGTCAGAGCTAGGGGCTTAGTTACTTCACAATGTGCAAGTCAATACTGCACTGCGTCACAGGGGAGTGGATGGAGAGGCCCGGGACTCCAGCGGGGTATCACCTTCAGCGTAAGAGAAAAGCATGACCTTTACAAGACTGGAGCAGTGATGGAGGGAAGAAAGGAGGCATATAGTGTGTGTGTGTGTGTGAGAGAGAGAGAGAGAGAGAGGTATAGAGAGTTTTCAGTGGCCAGAACAAGCCGTTAAAGACAATTTTTTCTCCAACCCACTTGGACAATGAGGTGAAGCAAATGTAAAGCTAAGCCATAGAACAAGAGGGTATTTATATAACAACAATGCTTCTGGAAATGGTCTAAGCCACAAGAATAAATAAGTTTTTCTGTTATGTGACTGTGATACATTTAAATAGATCACAAGATGTTTCACTTATCTGTGAAGCATATCTGCTTAATGAATGGAAATATTAATGTAAAATGTTAATGGGTAATGGAGTATATATATATATATATATATATATATATATATATATATATATATATATATATATGTCGATATTATCTTACCAGAACACACATGTACACACACACAGCAACATGAGAACACAAACTGCTTCTTGAGTTCAGTCTTGTTTGCTTTGAAGTTTATTTGGACACAAAATGAAGAAAGAAATATTTAAGGATAACACATTTTTGATTTTGATATTTGAAATTGATATTCAATAACGTTAAATACTGTGTGTATAAAAAAGTGATCAATGACAAAAAAGAGAGAAACACTTTTGATTTAAACACTGACTTTGTGTTGAGAGCAAGGCTTTTGCATTTTTTTTTTTTTGCATTTTTCATCTCCTTTTAAAACTGTTTTAACTATTCTCTAAAAGCTATGGCTAGTCTGAGTACACAGTCTTCGGGTAGCCAGCACCAGTGAAAAGTAGCGTCGTCAAGTCTGAGATTCTGAGATTTGTTCAGCATTCTCCTGAAAGGGACGGAGACAAGGAATCGTTTTTAAGTGGCATATCCATGAAGATATGAACTCAGTGTTTGCTTTCTGTTCAGGAATGGAGTCACATCACTCAGAGAAGCTGAGTTTGGTAATTGTGACTATAAGGTGGTGACTTTTGCCCGTGTATTCGTGAAGCCTGACTGGAACAGTTTGGTTTGTGACTGACACAACAGAGAAATGCCCTTGAGACTGTAGAGCCTGTGCTGAATGCCACGTCCTCAATAAACAGGTTATAAGACAAACAAACAAAAACAGCCAGTACAGTACATCACAAACAGAATCAGATCTAATGTTTGGTTATTGGAATAAAGCAAAACCAAAAAATGCCACTGAATACAAAATTGTTTCTTCCTTTTTTTCCTTATTTCATTGACTTGGCATTAGTAGTTTTCATCTCCGTTTTTCCTGTGCATAAAATGTAGGGTTTTTCAGGGGCGTAAGGGCCTCGTCCTCTTCTTTGAGGCGATGACAGGCTTGCTACGTTTACGTGGTGCTGCATTGTGTGTTTTAGCAGCACGCTGCACAGGAGCAGCTTTCACAACCTCCTCTGACTCTGGACTCTCATTCTCTGAAGATGGAAAAAGATTAGAGTCACAAACTTTTGACATTGTTCACTGGCAATACAATTGTACAGGATATATTGAGCAAATAGGATATATTTTGCACAGGCAAGGTTAAAATATATAATGGCATATTTATAGCTCAGTGCACATTTTGAGAATTTTAATAGCTATAGTTTGGTTTAACATACTTCTTTTTGACTAAATACTATAACAACTGTTCCTACAAATTTCCATTTTACATATAAAATACAGAGCATATAGTATTCGAAATAGCAGTTTAGATGCTTTTTCTTCATGTGGAAATGAGGTAAGCATTTGAATCAAGTAAATTTAATATTTTGTGTTTTTATTACATTCACTCCTAATAGAAAACCCTCTAGTAACCCTACATAGCTCGAGAGAATAATATGTTACACACTGTCTTTCATTTAAACAAAAATGAGTTGTGAGTTTTGGGTGTTCATTTACCATCTTGTTCTTCAGTGCTGGATTTGGTGCCATCTACAAAAAAAGGAACATTGCTTTCAATCAAGGTAAGAGATAGAACTTTATTGATCCTGAAGGAAATTGCACTACATCATGTTACAGTAGCAAGACATAATTGCATATATTAGAAAGAAATAAGAATAGACTTAAGCCATAATTTCAGAAAATATGAATAAAAGTAATAGAGAAAATAGAGTTATATTCATAAGGTACACAAATTCAGCACAAGAAGTTTATCAGTTCAGTGTAATATAACCATTTGCCGATGTTCACAAAGCTGATCTAGGATTAGACTCCTGTCTTCCTTTTTAAGGTTTTGCTAGCTGGAACAGGCCCTAAATCAGTGCATCTTACTCTGTGTAGCTTCATGAATATTGGCAAGTATTAGTAATGTATAAGCAGAGTCCAACTCAAACAAATGAAACCCATTCTCTTTCCATTCTTCAGATCCATGTATTTCTCAGTAGTTCATCAGTTAATGTCCACACATTGACAAATGTAACTTATAACTACTTAAACATTTGAAAATCCCACCTTTATCTTTATATTAATGTATGAAATGTGATGCATTTTAATGAAACTTACCAGCCGTTGTCACATCATTCACTTGTGGCCCTGGAAAATTAGAAAGGTGTTGGACTTCTGTTTAGTACATAAATCAAACATTCATACTTTGAGTTTTACTTTAATGTAGTCCAGTAAGCTCTTGACTTACAAATCTTTTTCACAAAATCTTTGTTACTTACCATTGGCCTGGCCAGCTTCTGCACTTGTACTACTTGTGTCTAAATCACATCACAAAAATATGGTTGATTATCTTTAACAGAATACATTTTTAATTTTAAAATTTAGATGTAACATCAACATGTTTGGAGATAACATTAGTGTGATTGATACTGCTGCCAACCATTACCTGAAGTGGCTCCATTGTAATGCTGTGGCTCATCTGTAAATCAAAGTTTGTTTAGTTGTATTTTATGAGAAAAGTGGTATAGAAATATAACTATGTAACTTAAGGTGTATTATCAAAAAAAGTGGCATTATTCAGTAACTGCTGTGAAACTAATATTCTTGAATTGAATGACTAAAATACTACAAATTGTTATGAAACAAACACTCATAGGACTGGTACATATTCTTTCCTAGTAGTAAGTATAACAAAAATTAAAGGATTTATATAGATAAGATGAATATGACTTAATGTGAATATGACTTCATTCACTTCATCCGAGTTATGTTTCATGTAATCAGTGCTGGTTTTGTTTTTTATTTGAAATAAATAAGTTAGTTATTATTGTGCAGTTATCTGATGTTGATGCAGATAGTCAACCTAATCTCTTTACATCTCTTTAAAAAAAAATCTAATAACAGGAAAGTACTCTGTGAAAATGAATAAATAGTGCCTTTTAAAGTGTTCCAATAATACTGTGCTCATAGCAATATTGGCAGCTATTTACAGCATATCAAATTTCTCGTTTTGCCTGCCAAACACTAATGCAGAGTGAATGGATCTCAGAGAGTAGAACATGTACAGTTCAGTTCTTCCACTAGATGGTAGTCTGTTACTAGACTATTACAGAAGTTTAACGCACTGACCAAAGGATTTTCAAAATGTTTGACCTAAGCTCTTGCAGTTACATGATACATATTCATCATATAAGATTTCATACTACATGTAGTAATTTAATTAATTAAAACTAACAAATTGATTATGCGTGCTCACAGACTGATAGTGTTATGCAAAAATTTGGACAGCTCTGCATAAGTGACATATTTTGTTGATGTCTCAACAGAAAACAAATGTCTTCACATTTTAATATACAATTAATATTTACTGAATTTAACATATTGGAAAATATTGAAAAAAATGCAGCCTCAAAACTTGATGGCAGATTAAATTAACATTTGAAATAAATAGAAACTAAGTACTAAAATGTACTAAACACATCCATATCACAGCAAAGAATGGAAAAATAAAGCACTGCTGAAAATGAATTTAAAATAAAGGTGCCAAAAAGGGTTCCTTTTAGCAGTACCATAGAACAGTGGAGTACAATCTTATCCGCAAAGGGCCAGTGTGGCTGCAGTTTTTTGTTACAACAACAAAAGTGTTTAAAGACTGAGACCGACTGATTTAATGAGTAGAATCAGGTATCCTCCTGCTTTGTTGTAATGAAACCCTGCAGCCACACTAGCCCTTCATGGATAAGATTGTATACCCACAAAATTGCCACAAAAAAAACACTTTTTATTCCCTTAAGAGCCTTTTAATTGATACTTCTTTACAGAACCACTTTAGTAAATAAGGTGTGTAAGTGTGAAGGATTTCTTTAATTTGTAAAGAACCTCCACACAGGATAAAGCTGCTGCTTTTTCTTAGAACCATACATGCAAGCCAAGAGCAATTTAGCAACCATAACAGTGTATTATTAGGCATAAGTAATGTATACTACTCTTACACATACTGAACATCTCTACAGTTAACAGTAGCACCAAGCAAGAGCCACTGGTTTACATTAATCCACATTGTATCAAGATCACATAAGTCCACAGTTCGTCAATCCAGTATACTCACCATTGGGTTGGTCAGGTGAGACCGAGTTCATGCTCTCTGTGAAGATGAACATAAAGGACATAACTGAGATTCACCCGTATAAACATACTGCAGGTCATGGCTTGACATAGAAACACCCAGTTGTCTTGTAGACTCACCAGTTGGAGCTTCATCAGAGGTGGAATCCTGATCTGTTGGCAGATACAGAAGGAATGGATCAATTATGTGTGATTTAACTGTATTAAAACAAACAGTATTTCTGTATACATGCTTCATTTAATATATTATAGATGTGTGTGAAAATAAAAATGAAATTGGAGATTAAAAAATAATGAAATCTTATTAATATACCTGTGGACAAGGCTAGGGGACCTCCATCAACTAAAAAAAACACAGACAACAAATAATTTACATAGATTGCCTAACAAAAGATAAATTAACCAGCAAACTCAGTTAAGATGATTAGATTTTATGTTTTATTCAAACCTTTAGATATTTTGGTTATGAAATTTATCTCAAAATGGTAAATGGAAAAATAAATGGAGATTTGTAGATGTTATTTTGTAATGAGTTTCAGTTCAGTTTTTAGAGAGTTGATTAGGCACAGAATTATTTTAGTAGTCACTGGAAGTTAAATTGAAGATCTCATATTGTAAGGAGAAAAATGATGATTACACTATGTTAACCTTTAATAAAAAACACCTATGTTATCTTAAATTCTTCAAAGAGAATCTTCAGAGAGAAGTCACCTGCATCAAGGTCAGCTTCAGCCAGTAGCACTGTTAACGTGCAGAAGATGAGAATATTCCTTAATGAATGAAATGGAACAAAATCAGTATATGAAATAATTCAGATCAGTAGCATGTATTGCATAATTGAAACTGGGACATTCACATACATGGTCTAAAACCAAAAAATTAAACATCCATTTCAGAAAATTGTAAAAAAAAAAAAGAAAAAAAAAAGTGTATTTGTATGTGAAGCAGCATTCTGTTAAGACAGTTATTTTTCAGCTCATTTTGTAATTCTTCACTATCATTACAATAACAATATATTTCATATTTTTGCTATAGAGCTTGCATCACATGATCTTCACGTGCAAATCATGTCAAATATTTAGCCTGCAACATTCTATATGTTCCATGTTGCTTTGAATATGTAACATTCTGTACATATTAAAAACAATGTGGAAAAATGTGTAACTCTGCTTCCTGCTAATGTCATTGTTAGTCAAAAAGTGTAGTTTCATAATTGCATTGCTTTCATCAAAGTTGTCTAACAACTTCACTCAACATAAACTTGTTCTATGAAGAAGACCAAACAGTATCTATGATCATATAATGTGCACAACAAGCATCTTTTAGTCTACATGAAAGAATACAAGGTGTGGAATAGTATAAATATGTATGTCCTCTTACCTGGTCAACATGTTTGGAGGTCAGGGACTGGATCCTGTGATGTACAGTACAAAAGCTTAATATTGCACGTTCACTGCTCCTGAGGATTCATAAGATGCCTGGGCTTTTATATGTATCCAAAGGCCATTGGGAACGTGGGAGGGGTGGACCCCTTATTGTGAAAAAAGAGGAGAGGGGAAAAACAGCTTCTTCTTGGATTACATTAATTGCGTGGCTTAATGTAAGGATTCCTATATCCCTTTCCTTTCTACGTTCTCCCTAAAAGATTCCCCATTACTCCTCCTCCTAAAGCCAAATCTTTACCTCACAGTAAACCTTTTGTTACCTGCTGCATATTTAACATTAAATGTTGCACCACTGTCCCCCCCTTCACAAAAAGTCTCTCTCTCTCTCTCTCTTTCTCTCTCTCTCTCTCTCTCTCTCTCTCTCTCTCTCTCTCTCTCTCTCTCTGATCTGTGTCTCAACCTATGACCTACTGTGTTTGAGGCTCTAGCATCACTTGTGCATCACAGTAATTACAGCTGTGTGTGTGTGTGTGT
>BRDA01081166.1:0-10399 GCA_036984385.1 Crenuchus spilurus | reverse complement strand
GTACAAAAGCTTAATATTGCACGTTCACTGCTCCTGAGGATTCATAAGATGCCTGGGCTTTTATATGTATCCAAAGGCCATTGGGAACGTGGGAGGGGTGGACCCCTTATTGTGAAAAAAGAGGAGAGGGGAAAAACAGCTTCTTCTTGGATTACATTAATTGCGTGGCTTAATGTAAGGATTCCTATATCCCTTTCCTTTCTACGTTCTCCCTAAAAGATTCCCCATTACTCCTCCTCCTAAAGCCAAATCTTTACCTCACAGTAAACCTTTTGTTACCTGCTGCATATTTAACATTAAATGTTGCACCACTGTCCCCCCCTTCACAAAAAGTCTCTCTCTCTCTCTCTCTTTCTCTCTCTCTCTCTCTCTCTCTCTCTCTCTCTCTCTCTCTCTCTCTCCCTTGAAAGAGTTGGGGGGGGGTTCTGCTGTTGAAAGTTCAGTCTCTACGCTACACTAGCTGAGGTAGTGTTAAGAGCTGGTGCCAGGTACCAAGGTCATGGCTGCCCACTGAGCTGATCGCTGAGGTTGATGACGGCAAGCTTTGAACATTGGGCCTGAACCTGCCGGGCTGCCGTGAATGTGCCCAGTCTCCCAAGAGGCCAGCGTAGTTTTCCCTGCTTCATGCCGGAGGAAAAACACACTTAATGGGGGGATTCCCTGGGTCACTGAGGGCAGCTTTTTTGGAGAGAAATGCTAACCTAATTAGTCTGTAAAGCAATAGCGACCTGGCAGCTGATAAGTAGAATTTTTACTCTTTAAGAAGGTTGGTGTTGGGGAAATGGGCCTTGTTTTTGCTTCTCATTGACAAATTGCCAAAGATAAGGTTCCAGGGCACTGATGGAGGCATTGTGGATCACTACTTTTGAAAGAGTAGTGGATCTATGCTCAGGAAGTTCCACCTTTCTTTGAGAGTAATTTTCAAGAGGGCAACTGACTCATGGCCAGGTTAAAAGGGGCATTCCTGAGAAAATCCATAACTTAATACGTGATTCCTGCCCATGAAGTCAATTTAGGGGAATTTGTCGAACATAACCCGGGCACCTTCTGGCAGGACAGAACCAGCTGGAAATGAATTAGAGACCATGTGATCTGGTCACCTTGGCATAAGAAAGCAAATTCCTTTTTTTTCATGGTGACTGTTAAAGATAAAATATGTGCTATCTATTTGGTTGGAGAGTGCTTTGTAATCTATGTTATTTGGATTTGGATTTGTTACAAATTCTGGGTGAAATGCTTCTGTGAATGACAAAACATGAGGGCTAAGAATTCGTCAGACAGAAAAAAACAGTACCTACTTATAAGTAACTAGAGTTTTTTTTCATAGAAATTGTGCAGAATCCTGTCACAAACACGCCGACGTGCAACATTTTTTATAAAAAATCCATAAAGACAGAACAGATATGACTTTTTCCACAGATGTCTAAGACCCTTGTACGTCTCTAGCACAATCTCATCCATGGTGGTCATTCAATCTGTTGGGTCTTTTTGCCTTTTATCAGACCGAACGAATGCCAATAGAAATGAATGGGCCGTCTCCAGACAAGACAGGAAGTCTACCCATCTGGGTTTTACATTTCCTGGATTTGTATGGGGGCCTGTGGCAAAATGGAACAGGCCCCTCTCGAGCAGAACAGAGGTTAGAGTGGTGATAATGGGAGAAAGTGGTCCTCTGTATTAGAGTTACATCTCACACGTCTTTTGCTCTGGTATTTAGGACTGGCCCGGCCTGCTCTCAAAGGAGCTCTCTGTCTGCACACTAAAAGGATTTCTCTCTTTAAGTGTAAAAGGATAATTAACCTCACTAGTTCGCATTATAGCCACTTAGCTGTCTTTTCATGGAACACATTCACGAGGGAAGTCTTTGAAAGTTGGTAAGGTTAGATTTACATGTGTATGTGAGGAAAGCCCCAGGGCATTCGGAACCCCCTCAATTTCAATGTAGAGCATGTTTCGTAAAAGGAAATGACTTGATACCTGCATTACTCTAAAGTATGATGCATTAGCAACTTCCACTCAGCTGAGATGACAAAGTAGTAAACATTTACTTACATACAAGAATTACTAGGAAATATTCAGACCCTATTTATTTAGCTTAGAGCTTAAGTTAAGCAGGGAGTGATTCTGAATGAAAATATTAAAATTCTGAAGAGTGGAAAGTCTTCCAAGATTTTGTTCTCTTTCTTATGTTTGTGGAGTCTTGTCCTCATTGAACCAACACTGGATTATATAGACAGAGCCAACCTAGTAAATGAAGTATCATAATTTAGAGGCAATCTCCTTCGGCTTCCATCATCATGAAAAATTACACTCTATGACCAGCACATACCAGACAGGATTTATTAAAAGGCTGATAGTACTGGATGGCTTTTTAATATAGATAGAGTATCACATGAGGAGTATCTGTTGCTTGTGCTGTGGGAAAAATAATCTGTAGACAATTAATCTACATCCTATCAAGTTATTATGTGGTAGACTTGTTTAGCATCAATGTCTTTTCATATTTAGAGACACAAAAATTACATTAGCAAAGAATGACAAGAAAGACCTAAAGAAAATATATATGTAAAATTAAATATTAAAGTTAATTAATAACTTTTAAATTAATTACTTTTTTTCATAATATGGATTCCACCTCTCATGCCTTTTGATACATACAAAAATAATTTTAATTATTATTAAAATTATTAACTACAATAATTTGTCTTATTTTTAAACAAAATCCATAAACTAATCATGGTTACAAACAATACATTCAACAATTAGGAGCAAATAATGGTATTGAATATTGAAAGTATGGAAAAAATGTAACAAGGGAGCCCACAATGAGGGCTCAAGAAAAGGGCTCACTGTAAATAGGCTTGTTAAGATGCCATCATTTGTGTTTCAATACTAATACTTGCAAGTGTAGTATAATACTTCATACCAAATCAAGTATGCACACATTTCCAAATGTTTACCACTTAAGATATTTGTATTTTGATTGCCAAATATGAGTATTGAAAAGTTTTGATACTTTTGATACTTGGCACAACTGTAATTGTAAGCATATATTAGCTTAAAAATAGCATATTTCTCCCCCCTATGAAAAATGTGTTGTTTTAAACGTATTTCTCATTTGCTGTAAAATAGAGCAAATTACTTTTAACACAGCATTTTCAGACATCTCAGTTCATAAATATTACTTTCTTTATGATTCCTTTCACATCAATAAGGTTCCCAGGTTCAGATGCACTGAAGCATCCCCACAGCATAATACTCCAATCACCATGTTTCACTGTGGGGATGGTGTTCTTTGTGTTCTAGCCTCTCCCTTTTTCCTCCAAACATAAGCAATGTCTCTATGGCCAAAGAACTCTAGTTTTGCCTCAACTGACCAAAGGGCATGCTTCCAGTATGCATATTTCTCCAGGTTGGTCTTTTCTGCAGAGGTGGACTTTTTCTTGATCTGCAAGCTTGCAATTAATTTAGTGCAGGGCTCTAGTGACTGTCTATTGAGACAACAATTCCTGACTTGGAAAGGTCATTTACTAGTGTCTTGGCAGCTGTTCTGGGGTCTTTAGACACATCTTTCACAAGTTTTCTTTCCAGGGTATTTGAAATTGTGTGCTTCATACCTCTGCCAGCCTTGTTCTGTATTGTGTGGCTCTTTTTGAATGTTTTGATAATACTTCTCACTCCAGTTCTTGACAATTGGAAACGCTGTGATAAATTTTCATATCCTTCTCTTGCTTTGTAAGCATCAATTATTATTTTTCTCAATTTTAAACTGATTTATTTTGTTTTTGGCATGATGCTTTCTCAACTGACAGCTCAGATGCTTACTGAAGCTTTTATACTGTGCGTAAATTGGGAGATAACCCTCAGCTGTGAGTTCATGTAACAAGCTTTCATCATTATAAAGTTAAAGCACACCATTGCACAGCAGTGTTCTGTGCTATGGCTCAATAAAAGTCTGTTCTTAAGGGGGCTAATATTGACATGGATGATTTTCATTTATTTTGAAATAGTTTTGTTATAGTATGCAAATAAAAATAACTTACACTTTCTAAAGAAAACGAGTAGATTTAGAATTATGTTTAAAAATCATTGCTCTGTTATAAAAGGACGTAGGGAAATTTTGAAGAAGCTTTACATTTCATGGGGTGCTAATAATTTTGCCCTTACATTTAATAAATGTATTATACAAATTAAAGTTTGTATATTATGTTGAATATTTCAAGAACATTGGAAAAGAAATAATCAAAATACTAACTTCAGAGACAACACAATTATATGAGGTTATTTTTGTGAATTGTTTCATTCTTACATCCTTATAATCATTTACATCCTTATAATCCCCTTCTATTATGTGACAGTCAACCCTGTATAACATTAGGGCATAAGGACAACATAAGGCACAAGAAAATGTGTGCTCTAACCTCCCAGTATAAGCACACAAGTCATTTGTTCAGTGTTGTAATAATGAAGAACCATATGCTGACCCCAAACACATCTAAGGTTTCTGATATGTAGGACTTTTTCCTCCAGTGCACATAACTGGAAGGGCTCAAAAGCACCACCCAGAGGCCAATCATCATTTGCAACTGCTCATTAAAAAGCAGTTGAGTTCACAAACTGCTTTGAGTATTTTACCGCTAGCTGCATTCGACAGAATCTATCAAGGCTTCTTTGTTTAGTGCCAGGTAGCTTTTCTGAGAAGCTTAGTCTTTGAGACATGTTAGTCTTGCCAAACTATTAGCTTCAGAATGTTAATACAGTCTCAATAAGAGATTGATCAAAAAGGGATAAGATGGTGGAGTTCATATTAAAACGGCTTAATATCTGAGGAAAATAATTTGCAGCTGATCCTCTACCTTGTGTCAGCCATGACTGAATTATTTACCTTCCTCAAACCAAGTACCTCCTCACTTTAGATTAGGCTATGATAGGCTGTGGAATATTTAGGTAAAATGACTGATCATCTCTTGATTTTAATACTTGGCAGTCCAGACATGGTCAATAATGTTTCTTCATTAAGACAACCCATCATCAGAGCGGGAACTGTGTACAGATGTTATTTGAGAACACCATCTTTACTATTAATCACGTTGGCTTATAAGCACATAACGTTCAGTTTATTGGGAACTGTTATCTTGTACACCCCACTTCATCAGCTATGCATACCTTGTATGTCCAATACACTACACCGTGCAGTCACAGACAGTCTGATAATACAGGTGATATAGACATGGATGTCTAACAATTTTAGACTGAAATGTAAAGACTGAGGTTCTTGTTCTTGGTAGTGATTCACAAAGAAATTATGTTCAGACATATTTAAACCAAATGTCAATTTTGATAATGAATTTAGCTTTAAATCACACATTATGACTACATGCAGGACAGCTTACTTTCACCTAGGTCTGAGACATGTTCTCTCCTGCTGATAGTGAGAAACTTGTCCATGCATTTATCACATCATTGATAGATTATTGTAATGCTGTTTTATCTGCACTCCTAAAGAGCTCTATTTCACACCTGAAATGAGACCAGAATGCTGCTGCTAGGATCCTGACCTGCAGGAGAAAGAGGGTTCATATTACAATCACTGCACCGGTTACCCGTTAGCTTTAGAATAGACTTAAGGTTCTGGTGATGGTTTTTAAATGCCTTCATGGCCTTGCTCCTCTATACCTTAGCAAAATGATTGAATAGATATGTTCCAGTCGTATCTCTCAGGTCTTCAAACAGTAATCCACTGGTGTTTCCCAAAACCCGGTTAAGGATTATAGAGGGTGCTTACCAAATCCATGCTATGAGTCAGAAACCAAACTTGTTCTTCTAAATGTACTCTTCTAATATGTGGATATACTAACTTTAAGCAAAAAAATACTGTTAGTATTTACTGTGCTTATGCTTGTTTTGAATTATATTAACAATTGCATGCAAAAAACATTTGCCCAATATCCTTATAAGCCCTGTATTTTGACAGTGAACTGCCACACAAAAATATCTGGCCAGTACTGGTTTTGTGGTATGAACCTAACCAGTGGTGGAGGGTTAGTTTAGTGGTTATTGACCTAGAGTACCCCATGCTCTGCCCATCAGTCTTAATAGGAAAACAGCCTGCCTAATACTGTTTAGCCCACCATTGTGCTCCCAGAACAGTTCTTACCCATCAAGGCTAGGACTCCACCACACCTGTAATGATGTCCTGTGGTATCTGGTGGATCTGACTTGTTTGTCCAACACATCCCACAGATGCTTGATTGGCTTCAGATCTGGGCATTCTGGAGGCAAAGTCAATACTTTGAACACTTAGTCATGTTCCTCATAACATTCTTGCACATTATTTGTAGTGTAGCAAGGCACAATATGGTGCTGAAAGAGACCACTGTCATTAAAGAATCCTATTGCAGTGGCAGTGTGTCCTTGGTCTCTGACAATGTTTAAGTAGGTTGTACATGACAATGTAACATTGACAGGAATGCCAGGACTGATGATTATCCAGCACATCATACTGTCTTCATCAGCTTGCCTTCTTCTATAGTGCCTCCCTCCCTCAACAGACAGCACGCCAACTCCTCCCAGAGCAGGGCTTTGCAATGGGCATGGTATACTGAGCCAAGCATGTTCCATCCTGTTAGCAATGCTTTTCTGTGAAGGTTATACAAACTGTTCAGTATAAAGTTTACCTTTAAATAACTGAATTCGCTAAAGGCATCTCTAAATAGCTTAAAATAATAAAAGGTGCTTGAATACATACAGCCATACAGTGATGATCCACAACATTAAGACCACATTCACAGATAAAATCAATAATATTTATTATCTAGTAACAACAGTGCAGGTGAAGGTCTTGGATATATTACATACAGTAGAAAGAGAAGTTACTTCTTGTAGTTGTTTTGAATATGAGAGAAATGGGCAGGTGTGAAGACTGCTTCAGAACATCTCTGAAATTACAATACTTGAGTTCAGTACTTACTGACAGTGACCTCCAAATTCCCCAGATCTTAACGTGAGCATCTACTGGATGTGCTAGAACAAGCCTGATCAGTGGCTGCTCCAGCTCACAACTTATAGAACTTCAGTAATATGCTGTTAATGTGTTGATGCCAGATACCACAAGACACCATCAGATGTCTTGTAGAGTCCATGCTTCAGCAGGTCAGAGGCTTTAGTACCACAATAAGGACTATCACCGTATTAAACATATTATATTGGTCTTAATGGTCTTATCATTACAAAGTGACCAGACTGTACATGCAAAACATGTGAGTTTGTAAGTCACATGCAAAGTATTCTTTGATAGTGACTTTTTAACCCCTACAGACCCGCATTTTTTTTTTTTTAAACTGATTGTGACTCCTCTCCAACATAAAAACAAAGTGGAAAAAATATTCTTTTTAACTCATGTTTTTAATAGTATTTTTTCATGTCCATTCCAATGGACGCCAGAAAACAATGGGTGTAAAATGTCATAAAAACTTAATAAATATAAGGCTGAGTTTTTCCACATTGTAATCAATCAGGTATGACCTAAACATCTGGAACTGGATGTTTGCATTGTTTGAGTCTGTGTATTCAGTGGCTTTCAAAAGTATTCAGACTCCTTGAACATTTTGTAACCTTACAACCACAAACTTAAATGTATTTTATTGAGATTTTAAGTGATAGACCAACACAAAGTAGCACATAATTGTGAAGTGGAATGAAAATGATGGTTTTCAACATTTTAATCAAATAAAAATCTTTAAAGTGTGACATGCAAAAGTATTCAGCCCCCTGTAAACAAAATCCAGTGCAATCAATTGAGTTCAGAACTAACATTTTGGCATAAATGCAAAACACTATGTGTGGCGGCAAAGTAACACTGCTCATCACCCTGAACACACACCATCCCCACTGTGAAGCATGGTGTCGGCAGCATCATGCTGTGGGGATGCTTTTCTTCAGCAGGGACAGGGAAGCTGGTCAGAGTTGATGGGAAGATGAATGGAGCTAAATTCTGGGCAATCCTGGAAGAAAACCTGATCTAGGCTGCACAAGACTTGAGACTGGGAAGAAGATTCACCTTCCAGCAAGACAATGACCCTAAACATACAGACAGAGCTACAATGGAATGGTTTAGATCAAAGAATATTCATGTGTTAGAATGGCCCAGTCAAACTCCTGACCTCAATCCCATTGAGCATCTGTGGCAAGATATGAAAATTGCTGTTCACAGATGCTCTCCATCCAATCCATTCTCCATGCAAAGAAGAATGGGCAAAAATTTCAGTCTCTAGATGTGAAAAGTCAGTAGAGACATACCCCAAAAGACTTGCAGGTGTAATTGCAGAAAAAGCTGGCTCTACAAAATATTGATATAGGTGGGGCTGAATACTTCTGCACGTCACACTTTAAAGATTTTTATTTGATTAAAAATTTGAAAACCATGTATCATTTTCATTCCACTTCACAATAATGTGCTACTTTGTGTTGGTCTTTCACTTAAAATCTCAATAAAATACATTAAAATAAAATACAAGTTTGTGGTTGTAAGGTGACAAAATGTGAAAAAGTCCAAAGGGTCTGAATACGTTTGCAAGCCACTGTAGTTCTGAACATGCACATGAACTTAACAGGTATATCACAACATGGGCAGGGAACAGCAGTGAGGTCATCACCAGGAAAACCCAAAAACTGCAAGAAGAGAGGCAAAAAAACACAATCTGAACATGAACATGACCACAAGATGTATGATTTTAGATACTCTACAAGAACATTTTGTACAGAAAATTATATATTTACAAATGTATAATCATGAATAAATAAACTGTGACCATGCTTTACTTCTTATCTTACAGGTATTGTGTTTATTTATATACTGACACTAAAGATGTGTTAGCTAAATGTGTTTATATACTGAAATCTTACAGGAGTGTTTCTTTATATACTGCCCTTTAAACATGTGTTAGCTAAACTCACTGAACTCCTGATGTCCACTCCAATGGACATCAGACTTTGAAAAAATCCTGTCAATTACTGATATGCTATGTTCAAAATAACTTCAAATAGTATCACTTGCAACAGTTACAATTATGCTGACATCAAGTTTGGCCAGCATGAAGATAAATGTATATTTTTTATTGAAAATGAATACTTACTCCCAGGAGCGTAGCAGCAAATTCGGGGCCCTGTACACTCTCAATGACAGTGGGCCCCTATAAACGCCAGTAAATGAGGCACATGAGCAAAAAAGGGGGTATTTATTTAAATAAAAAAGCATAAATAAGGTTTTAAGCTACAAACAGATCAGATTATGTTGATGTAGAATATTTACATGTTGATATATGCGGCAGAAATATTGCTGGTGGATCATTTATTAAGTCTCAACACAGAGTTTCACTTTTAGCTCTGCTGTGTTAGTAGACAATAGGCTTTAGCACACACACTGAACCAAAAGACTAACTTACTCTAACGACTTCACGTGAGCCTCCAAAAATCAGCAGCAGCTGTCTGGAGTGGACTACTTTAACCTTTGGGAAAGAAAGCCGTCAACAACTGTCTCCCCTCATTCTACCTTCTTTCTTTTTCCTCCCTTTCTTTCTTCTTTTGAAATCCTGATTTCTGCTTTTTAGCAGCATGATGTGTCGCACCCAGGTCATTCAATCTATCTAGGCCAGGGGTCGGCAACCTTTAACACTCAAAGAGCCATTTGGACCGATTTCCACAGAAATGAAAAAACTGGGAGCCGCAAATGCTTTTTGACATCTAAAATGAAGATATATATAGTTTTACCTTTACACTTTGCATAACATCTATAGTGTGTTATTTATGAAATCCATTAAGTGCTTCAGAGAAAATGAAATTGTATTCATGTAATGAACATATTTAGAACATTTAGAACTCTTACCATCATCCTTTATACATTTTTATGGAGTAAGATCACTGTCAAAATTTCACACACTCACGAATAAAACCGTACATGTATGCATACGTCTTAAATTATTATGGTTACGTCTTCTTACTTACGAATACGATTGAAAAGTGTGCAAACGCTGTCAAAAATGCATCATCGGACTTCTAGGCCAAATGCATTGAGTGGATGAAAAATCGATTTGCACGCGTGAACCCCTGCTGTTTACAGCTGATGGATGCAACGGCTTTAATCTGCCTCTCTGAGACTTATTTAATATATTTGATTAAAACATATTATGTCTTTATTTTATTTATTTTATTTAATATCGTTTAATTTATTTAATATTATCATGGCAATGTATATTGTTAAGTAGTAGAGAGTTACGTTTTAGTTAAGAGGTGAAACTCCGTTGTATTGTGGGTAACAGTCTGTAGATGGCGCTGCGGAGCCGCGGCCACTATTCTGGACTGAAAGCTGCTGAAAAGCTGCATGAAGGCTGTCAGTGAGTGC
>BRDA01081165.1:0-10113 GCA_036984385.1 Crenuchus spilurus | reverse complement strand
GCCTGTATTAGACATGAATGGGAGAGCATTCCTATTTCTAAACTTGAGAAACTGGTCTCCTCTGTCCCCAGATGTCTGTTGAGTTTTGTAAGAAGGGGGGATGCCACACAGTGGTAAAAATGGCGTTGTCCCAACTTTTTTGGGATTTGTTGATGCCATGAAATTTTGAAACAAACAAAAAAGAAAAGAACAAGTGCATCAGGAAGATCTCATGGATGAAGATGATGACCACTGAGCAAGTCTATGAGATGCTAGAATTCAAAAGGAGTTACTGATGCACGTTAAATCCCGCAAGTTACGTTACTTCGGTCATGTGATGACGCATGCACATGAGAGCATTGAAGGAAGTGTTATGACTGGACTTGTGGAAGGAGTCCGAAGACGTGGAAGAGCAAGAATAACCTGGATGGAAAAACACGGTTTTTCTCCAAACAAACTCTTGTAAAACCCGCAGTTGCTATGGCAGCCAAGGCCATTGCTAAGGCACCCAAGGCCATTGCTATGGCACCCAAGGCCGTTGCTATGGCACCCAAGGCCGTTGCTATGGCACCCAAGGCCGTGGCTAAGGCACCCAAGGCCGTTGCTAAGGCACCCAAGGCCGCTGCTAAGGCACCCAAGGCCGCTGCTAAGGCACCCAAGGCCGCTGCTAAGGCACCCAAGGCCGCTGCTAAGGCACCCAAGGCCGCTGCTATGGCACCCAAGGCCGTTGCTATGGCACCCAAGGCCATTGCTATGGCACCCAAGCTGGTTGCTATGGCACCCAAAGTGGCTGCTAAAGTGTTGATTAACAGGTGCAATAGTAACTCACTTGCTGCTAGGTGGTCCTAATATATTGATAAACCATTATGCAAGAGGGATTGTGATTACCGTTGCCCTGTCAGAAGTGTGTGTGTGACAGAGACTACGGTGGCCCTCGGAGTCACATCACAACAACATTTACAAAGCAAAAACAAAAGCTGAGCACATAACAGCATTAATGGAAAACATAACGACATTAAGAAAATGCTTCAAACAAAAAAATCACAACGCAACGACACTAAGAAAGTGCAGGGCAACATTAAAAAAGCACAACACAAGGACATTAAAAACGCGCAGCATAACAACATTAAAAAAGCGCAGTGCAACATCAAGAAAGTGCAGCACATTAAGAAAACCCACACCGGAAGTGCTCCCGGCCGCTAGGGGGTGCTGTTTAGCTGTTGACGTTGCCAGCACGAGCCAGAAACTTGCTGTGCTATCTGGAGGAAGAGTCTAGACGTGGACAGACGTTTACTCACGGCTGTAATAGGCTATATGTACACGGGGGTGCTGACGTATTTCTCAGCCAGCTCACTGACTTCCGCTATCCACACTGTTGTTATTAGTTTAGTGAAGTCGCGGTAATGTCCCAAGCTAAAACGTTTAAGTTTCAGCGAGCTGACAGCGCTACTGCTGAACATTGCTGTGTACCTTTGTGTCAAGCCTCCAGTAAGTACAACAAAGTACTTAGCTTTCATACACTTCCCTCCAATGTGGAAAACCGGCATAAATGGATTGTTGCTCTCCGGAGACAGAATTTCACAGTCAGTCGGCATACATGCGTGTGTAGCCGGCCTTTAAGGATGTAAGTGAACCAGAGTCCGAGTCAGGACGGAGACTGTTAAAGAAGGGAGCATTACTGGAGCTGTTTGAGTGGAACGATTTCTCTTCACTTCCAAGACCTGGGGTTTGGGAGAGGAGAAAGCGACCAACAGAGGATGACACTACGGTCAAAGAGCACTGCTACTAGCCTCCCACGACTTCCACCCTCATAAAAAAGGATGTATATAATGTAAATAGCAATCATCTGTATGTGAAATCTGGTTTACATGCATTGTGACCAAATGCTGATTTACTGCAATAAAATCACTGTTCAATTTAACTAGTACTAGATTTGTCACCCACCTGTCAGTTCTGATCTCTTACCTAACCATAACACAAAACACCAACACCATTTTAATTCTCATTTTTTTATTATAATCAGTCATTTTCTATATACAATTGTTAAATATGTACAAACTAGGCTTGGGCGGTATAACGGTATTTTGTTATACCGCGGTATTTAAATATGGTGACGGTATATAAAAATTATGACGGTATTAATCACGTGAGGTAATGCAGCGAATTTGAAAAAGACATCTATTAAAACCTGGACTTAAACGTGCTTCACACGTCAGCAAAACACAGAGGCAGTTTCACAGAAACACACACACACACTTGATACTTTATTTCAAAACTAAACAAGTAATTGTTTATTTCGGTCTCTGGTAAAGTTATTGTTACACGCGTCAGTGTAGCGATGCTGCTTCCCCTTTCCCCACGTGGTTATCTCCCTTCGAGCTGCGGATTGGCTGTTCCCCTTTTACGTGGCATCCAATGGCTGTGTGCACTTTGGACTAATCTGGGATAGGGCGTGGCTTTGGTTTGGCCGTGCAGCAGAGAGAGTGCGAGGAGGTCAGAGTTGCCAGGTTTACTGTTTTCACGCTAAATTGGGCTTGTTTGAAAATCCAGTCCAGCTTGCATTTTTTTGAGCTACTTTTAAAAATTACCGCGGCCGCAAAAAAAAACAACAACAGAAAAGTGGGTGTTGCCTAGGATATTACTTCAACACGGCGTGCAAGTCGACACTAAGGAAGTTTGAACACAACAATAACAACAACACACACAGAGACAGACAGACAGACAGACAGAGGGATAGAGAGAGAAGAGAAAACAGTCACTAGCTAATATGCCAGGTAAATGGGGAAATACAGGAGGTGCTGTTGCAAGGACTGGGAAAAAGAAAAAAGGTTTGATGGACTGATAATAAATCCCTTATAATACAAAGTACTAAGTGGTACACTCATAGTTGTTTTGCCATTTGCTTCAAACGTGACAGACATTGTAGTATATTGTTAGAATGATCTGGGATCATCTGTTATTGACTAGTTTACCCTAGAGACGCATCAGTGTTCGTTACGTTGTGCCTGTTTCTGTGTGTGTGTCTAGCGAGTGAAAATAAAGGTCACATGCAAAGTGTTCACCGGTAATATGCCTCACCGTTTATCTTATTAGTGTAACAAGTACACAACATGGTGTCAGAAGTTTCTTCTTACTCCACACGAGACACAAGACATAAATAGTTTTTTCGTTGTTACTCCGCTGTGGTAAGAAAAGTTTAGTTTTAACATCGACGAGTGACCGAACGTTAACGTTAGCATGGATCAGTTCAAGCCACCAGCACCGCTAGTGCTAACCGGCAACATCAGCAAGAATTGGCGCCGATGGGAACAACGGTTTAAGCTGTACATGACGGCTGCGAGTGCAGACGAGAAGGATGAACAGGTGAAGATTGCTATAATGCTACACACGGTCGGTGAGGATGCCTTGGATATCTACAACACCCTCGATGTTGAAGTAGAGGAAGTGAACGGTCAACCCGGTGAGCCCACACTACAAAATATCCTGAATGCATTCAGAAGGTACTGCATACCAAAGAAAAACATTGTGTTCGAGCGTCACCAGTTTTGGTCACTACCCATGTCAGAAGGAGTCAACGTTGACCAATTTGTGACGGAACTTCGCCAAAAATGTAAGAACTGTGAATTTGGAATGACCGAGAATGACATGGTCAGAGACAAGCTTGTGTTTTCCCTGCCTGATGTTCGTGTGAAAGAGCGATTATTGAGAGAAACGGACTTGACTTTAGATAAAGCAGTTATCTGCAGAGCAGCTGAAGTCACTAAATCACAGATGCGAGCTATGCCATCAGCTCAGCCAGAGGTGTCCGTGGAGGCTCTTCACAAGGGGCCAGCTAGCTCAGAGAAGAAGAGAGTGGCCATGAAAAGAATGACAAGACCAACAGAGAGAAAGGCACACACAGCAAACAAAAACATAAACACATGTAGAAAGTGCGGCGGGGTGCATAAACCTCGTCAATGTCCAGCATTCGGCGGTATATACCACAACTGCAACAAGAGGAATCACTATGCAAAGATGTGCACGTCAATACAGGATAGGGGAGCCACAGCCCGTGGCGTGCACGATCTTGAAGTAAAATCACTGTTCATAGGGACTATGTCCTATGCTGGACCAAAAACAGTCAGCAGGACAACGCGTGGTACACAAGTGCCAACATAAAAAAGTACACTGGGGCAGATGCGAATGTACTCCCTCTAAGCATTTTGCTGAAGATTCCGGGTCCTCATCAGCTGAAATCCACCCGCATAGCTCTCGTGGCTTATGGAGGAACACGTCTGATGTCAGAAGGCACCGTGAGACTTACCTGTGATGTGGCAAGGACGAAAACAAATCTTCAGTTCTTCATCACTAAGCACTCCTCCACTCCAATCTTGGGCAGAGACGCATGTGAAAAGCTGCAGCTGGTGAAAAGAATGGAGATCATCACAGCCAAGGTACCTGCCACAAAAGTGGAGTTAGTGGACGCCTACCCCTCAGTCTTCAGTGGTCTGGGACAGTTTCCTGGGGTACATCACATCCACACAGACCCACGTGTGACCCCATGGCTGCAGGAAAATTCCCATCGCTGTCATGGACAGGCTAAAAACCATGCTGAAAGAGCTCGTGGAAAGAGATGTAATCGCACCTGTAACAGAGCCCACAGAATGGGTAAATAGCCTTGTCATCACAGAGAAGAAGAACGGGTCACTCAGAGTGTGCTTGGACCCTCAAGACCTGATTGAGGCGATCAAGAGACAGCACTTCTCAATACCAACCCCAGAAGAAGTACTCCACCGCCTGTCAGGGAAAACCATTTTCTCCATCCTAGATGAAAAGGACGGATATTGGCAAGTGACTCTGGACCAGTCATCCTCGATGCTCTGCATATTCAGCACACCATGGGGCAGATTCCGCTTCAAGAGACTACCTTTTGGCATTAAGTCTGCCAGTGAGGTTTTCCAGCAGAAAAACTGTGAAACATTTGGTAACATTGAAGGAGTGCACATCATTGCAGACGACATGATCATTGCCGCTGCGTCTGAGGAAGAACATGATGCAATTCTGCAAAAAGTCATGGACACCGTGCAGAAAAACAACATCAAATTCAACAAGGACAAAATTCAATACAAAGTTGACTCAGTCAGATACATGGGACATGTTGTCACCTTTTTAGGGGAGTGAAGCCAGATGAGTCCAAGGTGCTAGCCATCAGAAATATGCCGCAGCCTGAGGACAAGAAAGCACTACAGAGGCTACTGGGAATGACAAGGTATCTCTGCCAATACATCCCAAACAAAGCCATGATCACAAGTCCACTCAGAGAGCTGCTACGAAATGATGCTGCCTGGCACTGGAGCCATGAACACACTGCTGCAATGGACAAGCTCAAGACCGCCCTCATGCAGGCCCCAGTACTCCAGTTCTATGACCAGAGCAAACCACTTACCATATAGTGTGACGCATCAAAGGACGGACTTGGCGCCTGTCTGCTGCAAGAAGGTAGGCCACTATCGTATGCATCACGAGCACTCACAGATTCTGAGAAGAATTATGCTCAGATAGAGAAAGAGTTATTGGCAATAGCTTTTGCAACCAAACGCTTTCACCAGTATGTCTATGGCAACACAGTGACTGTACAATCCGACCATAAGCCACTAGAAGTCATCTTCAAAAAACATCTGAGCAAGGCACCAGCACGACTTCAGCGCATGCTATTACAACGGTACGACCTGAGAATAGTCTACACTGCAGGCAAGGAAATGCACATTGCTGATACCCTGTCTCGTGCTGTTGTCAGTGACGGCAAGGATGATGCGAAAGAGGACCTGTTTGAGGAGAGAGTAGTGCATGCAATGGAAGTCACAGATGCACTTGACGCAGACACACTCTCAAAGCTGAAGATGGCCACAGCGACAGACACCATACTGCAACAGGTTATGGAGCTACACAACAAAGGCTGGCCGAGACGACAGAGCAGTGTTTCCGGTAATCTACACCAATACTGGCCCATGCAACACATCATCAGCATCAGGGATGTCATCCTGATGACTGGTGACAGGATCGTGATCCCACAGAGTGTGAAGCAGCTGATGCTTGACAGACTGCACCTTGCACACCAGGGGATACAGCGGATGAAAGCAAAGGCAAGAAAAGTAATGTACTGGCCAGGTATGACGCATGACATCGAACACCTGGTGAATAATTGCGGCCCATGCCAACAACTCCAGCCACAGAATTGCAAAGAACCTCTGATTCCACACGAGGTACCTGAACTGCCATGGCTGAAAACTGGTGCAGACATCTTTGAGCTATATGGACAGTCATACCTCCTGATTGTGGATTACATGTCAAAATACCCAGAGGTGCTCCATTTACCTGACAAAACTGCCTACACGGTCATACGCAAGATGAAGACCATCTTCGCCAGACATGGAATCCCAAAGGAGTTGGTAAGCGATCACATTCCTTTTGCTAGCTCTGAAATGCGACAGTTTGCATTGTCATGGGGCATAAAGCTTGTCCACTCTAGCCCAGGATATCCACAGTCAAACGGCCTAGCAGAGAGAATGGTAAAGACTGTAAAGCACGCACTTAAAAAGGCAACACAGGCTGGAACAGACCCGCACTTAGCACTCCTGTCACTACGAAACACTCCAGTGACTGGCACAGAGTTTTCACCAGCACAAGTCCTGATGGGTAGAGTACTGCGAAGCACCTTGCCAAGCTCCACAGCTGTCCTGCAACCAGCTGTTCCACATGGATTTCTCTCTAAGCTGAAACACCTACAATCCAGGCAAGAGCACTACTACAACCACAACGCAAAGACTCTGCCAGAGTTTGCTCCTGGTACCACAGTTCACATGTTGACACGTCGCGGCTGGGAACCAGCTACTGTCCTGAGCAAAAGAGAGGAACCACGTGCGTACGACGTACAGACTCCCAGTGGTGTCACGTTCCGGAGAAATCGACGTCATCTGAGGAGAATTCACCCCAGTCTACACAGAGATGTCAATGATGAAATGCTGGAGCAACCCATCGCTTCACAGAGCGAGGACCTCGCATCACAGGCCCTGCGAGACCAGCGCACACCTGCCTGTGAACAAACCGCTCCCACCTACAGTACCAGAAGTGGGAGACTTGTGAAGATACCTACAAGATTCAGGGACTATGAGTTAAAATGACACTTTAGTCCACCTTACAGATAAGTCAAGTTCTGACTTTGTTTACATTGACTTGTTCCAGTTTAATTTTATTTTATGTCCATACCTTTATATTTAACAGAGTGTCTAAAAAAAAAAAAAAAGCTTGTGTGTAACGTGATTCAAAGGTTGTTCTTACAGTATAGGGATGTCATTTGAAATACTAATTGCAGATGTAATATCTTGTGGTGATTTTAAGATGTAAAGTTAGATATGATTGTCATGCTTATAAAGGGAGGATGAAGTATATTGTTAGAATGATCTGGGATCATGTTATCGACTAGTTTACCCTAGAGACGCATCAGTGCTCGTTACGTTGTGCCTGTTTCTGTGTGTGTGTCTAAAGAGTGAAAATAAAGGTCACATGCAAAGTGTTCACCGGTAAAATGCCTCACCGTTTATCTTATTAGTGTAACAAGTACACAACAGACATTATGGGCTAGTTTAAGCTTCTGAAGGGTGGGTTTTAGACAGACTTTGGGCTGAATATTTTTATTGGACCTGGCAACCCTGGAGGAGGCGAAGAGCAAAACAGAGCACATGGAAAGGACAGACACGCACACAGAGCACCAGCAGGTGCACGCGCGTTTGTTTAGCTCTTTCTCTTCCACGCCACTACCAGAGACACTCTTGTTTTGCCACACTACTGAGAAGACTCTGTTTGAGACACTACAAAGACTGATAACGTTCAGAACCGTGTTGCCACAAAATGACTGTGAAACAGTCTGCTTGAGAAAGGCTCTTAGCTTAGCCAGGCTAAGGACTTGGGGCAAAGGGGGCACTCAGCTGCAGCAGCCGCCACCAATAATACCGCACACCGCGGTATTTTCTCAAGCTCATACCACGGTATGAAAAACACTAATACCGCCCAACCCTAGTACAAACACCACTGTAATAATTATAACTATAATAATTATATTTAAACAATTAACTTGCACAACAGTTGTAACTTTCTTAAATTCACTCAAAAACAACTGGAATTTTACAAATTAAGCTGGCCACACATTAGCTATTAAAGGACAACTCTGGTGTGAAATAGATTTGGGGTAGAAGTGAAACAACCAGTTGGGATGTGATGAGTAGCTTACCTCTGTATGCCCCCGATTTGTGTAATACAGTGTGTTTGGCTGTGAGGTTTGACCTAGTCTGATGACTAGGTCTCAGAAGCCTTTTTGTTAAATTTTCATCAGAGCTCTGTGCTCTGGTGTGACATACTTCTCTGAATTTGGAGGAGGTGACATCAGACTGCCTTAGTTTGTGCCACTCAACACAGGAATTCTGTTTTTTGTAGCGTTTTCAATTTTGTGTGCTATATCTATGGATGTTTCAAGGGACATCATGTGGAGCTGCTGCTGTTTAGTGCAGACAAAGGAACAGGTAGAGGGTCCCAGTCTATAATCACAAAGTGGCAGTTGGGGCAGGAAAAGGGGCATCTGTGTGTGGACAGGTTTTTGACACTCTCTTCACTGGCAAGTGATACGATAACACGCTTCCCTCTTGCACTTTTCCAAATGCAGAGTCAACCAGAGGTACAGTATTTAATATAGCTAAGGTTGCAATCATTGCTTAACCGTTAAGCTTGTTTGAGAGAGGACCCTTTGCCCATCACTGTGGTGTAAAATTATTTAGATAGATGAAGGGATCTCTGATTTACGACGAGTTAAAAACAAATGAAAAATTGGGAAAAGCCGAATCTGATTTATTAAAATTAACATGGGAGTGAATGGGAGAGTTTTGGGGTCCTAGTGCCGAACAAAGGTCCGTAACTCCAAAACTATTTTTTTAACGATTAGATCTTTTGGGAATTCACAGAGGGGAAGTATTCCTACGGTTTTAAATTTAAATTGTGTTTCTAGGTCAAAGTATACGGGTTTTACAAGAGATTGTTCGGAGGAAAACCGAATTATGACAATTTTCACTTAAAGCTTTAAGCACTTAAAGAGATTTGAAAGAGTGATAGAAAGAGAGGGATGAGTGCCATCTGTCCATAAATGGACGAGAAGGGCCCCCCTTGTCGTCCCTGCCGAATTTCGTGTTTGTAGCTCGAAAATTGTGACTTCTAGAGGCGTTTAAAATTCTGGGACAAAAGTTTACGGACATATTTTGCTGGAATCCAATGGGACCAAAAAACAGTGCTTGAATGAGGATTTTCCGAAATCCGTAACATGGATCGCTCCAAAAAGCACAAGCAACCTGGTCGGCTATAGGTCCGACAATGGTACTGAGTTTCGTGGCTGTAAGTGTAAAGCTCTAGGAGGAGTAGCGTTGGACATTTTGAGTATAGAATAAGAATAAGAAGATTATGAATTATGAACTTTTTCAAGCCAATTTACTAATGTAGGCTGTATGTATTTGTGTTCTTGTCATCAGAGCACAGACAGTGTCTCATATCTCTGAATTTCTGTGAGACTCTGTCTTTATGAAAAAGGGATTTTCTACATCAGCAGACCAGTATTCATCCAGTTTCATGATTTTACAGTCTGTTATACCTCTCAGATAAACACGACCCTCACATAACTCTCAGTTCATCATCTGTCAGACTAAACTGAACTTTATTTCAGCTTCTGTTTATGTGTATTTTTAATCTTGTCTCACATTTCAGTGTCAGACACAATAAACTGCTCAGTGGACTTGTAAGATTGTCTTTGGTATAACATGTGTCCTGGGCTCTCCTGCTCTACTATTTATTAGCAAAACATTAAACACGCTTAGTTTATTTACATATTTATACTATTTATTTTTCATTACACACATTCAGTTTGAACTTTAAATTAATTTGATCGTTCATTTAAATAAGTGTATATAAGTAAATAAAAAAAAAAAGTGGAGGAGTTCAAGTATCTCGGGATCTTGTTCACGAGTGAAGGAAGAATGGAGCGTGAGATTGACAGACGGATTGGTGCAGCCTCCGCAATAATGCGGTCGCTGCAGCGGTCCGTTGTGGTGAAGAAGGAGC
>BRDA01081162.1:6462-18956 GCA_036984385.1 Crenuchus spilurus | reverse complement strand
CAGCAGTGGCAATCAGTCCAGCTTAATGATGATGGATGACAGCACCCAAATGTCTGCTTCCTCTCACTGGGGTGGCTGAGTTAGAGGGAAGTTCTGGGTCCAGTTGACCTAGAAAGAGCTGCAGTCCCAACTGTGTGTAGTGTGACATAGCTTAATGCGTATAGTTCAGCAAATTTAGATTTTTTTAAATTTTATATCTCAAACGTCAATTAGCTAGGACCTATTTGGTGTCCAAAGTTGGCTTCTTTAGTTTTAGCCAAGAGTTACAAGGCTAATGTAGCTAATGTTACCAATTAACAATATTCAAACTGTGTAAATAGATGTGATTGTGTCACTGCATGACATGCTGTTATCTATAATAAGAGACACATTTATACTGAATAGCTAGAAACAGTAGCAGCAGCCACAATATGTCATACAGTGTCATGACATGAGCAAGTCTATTTGAGATTACTTAACAAATTAACAAGATTTGAAACAACTGTGTTATGATTTAAGCAAACACTGCTAATTGGTAACTATATGTTGTCATTGGATGTTAGCCTGATAGTTCAGTTCCTAAAAATAGTTTAAAAGTTTAACTCTTGAGCACTTCAGGAGTAATTATAGTCAATGGCTGCATGCGTGCAATAAACATTGTTTTAAAGAATTGTTTTTATTTCCTTTGGTCCAGCGTCATTAAAGCACCTTGGCTTAAAGATGTTTAATGTGCTATTACAGGTTAGTTGTACAATTTATTTAAATATTAACAAAACTACATTGCGATTGAGATTTTGAGTCTGTTTTTATAGTCTGTTTGGATATATATTGAATATATATGTATAGTATGGTTTAAACATATTGCTAACAATATTTATTTGTAATGTTAATATAAAAACTTAATTTAGCAAATTTTAATGCACTCTTTAATTACAGAATTTAACATTTTTGGAAAAAAAAAGTCAAATGTGTCCTGTGCAAAGTTGGCATATATTTTTTTTTTCGTATGTTAAATTGTGCAAATAAATAAAAATAATGCATTAAAATATGCAGTGCACTAAAAATTGGTTCTCTCTGTTACATATTTTCTAATTCTGCCAAAGTTGCATTAATAACATATTAATGTGATTATTAGAAATTTTATTTTATTTTTTACATTTTTGACAAAGCGCTGTCACTGATGTTATGTTCATAAGCAGCCGTTTCTTTTGAATGGCTTTTTATTAAGAATAAAAGTAACCAAGTCTTATCTGAGAACTGTTCTTTTTATTATTAGCATTATTATTTATTTTTGTTCCCACTGTGACCTCGTCATTTAACTCATCTGTGCAGCGAAACACACTAGTGAACACACTAGGCTGTGAGAACATGTACCCGAAGCAGTGGGCAGCCCTATTCATGGTACCTGGGGAGGAGTTAGGGGTTAGGTGCCTTGCTCAATTGCACTTCAGTCATGACCTGCCTGGGGATCTAAGTGGCAACCTTCCGGTTTCAAGACCATATCCCTAACCACCAGGCTGCCCCCATCAATTCATCATGATTCAATATTTTTTAATCATTTGACAGCCCTGATATTTTCACTTGGAAAATCAACACAATGTGCCATCTGAACAGTGGTATCCAAACTTTTGCATAAGACTGTATGGTTAACAGTTTAAAACTAAAGATGTTTTTACAGAAACCAAAGTTAATGTTTTTGTTACATTGTATACATTTGGTTAGTTTTGATGTTTCACTTCACTTTAACAAGTGCACTATCGAACTTTGTATGATACACCTACATCTTATCATCATCACCTACAGGGGTTGGACAATGAAACTGAAACACCTGGTTTTAGACCACAATAATTTATTAGTAGGTGTTGGGCCTCATTTTGGGGCCAATACAGCATCAGTTCGTCTTGGGAATGACATATACAAGTCCTGCACAGTGGTCAGAGGGATTTTAAGCCATTCTTCTTGCAGGATAGTGGTCAGGTCACTACGTGATGCTGGTGGAGGAAACCGTTTCCTGACTCGCTCCTCCAAAACACCCCAAAGTGGCTCAATAATATTTAGACACAAAGACTTGCTGTCTTGGTCACAGATACGCCAGCAAGACTTGCACCAACAATTTGTCCTCTTTTGAACTCTGGTATGTCACCATAATGTTGTGTGCATTGTAATATACTATATAACTGTGCTCTTACCTGCTAACTGAACCTTCACACTCTGCTCTTACTGGTGCAATGTGACATTAATGAAGATTGGCCACCAGACTGGTCCAGTTTAGCCATGAAGCCTCCCACACTAAAATGACAGGTGTTTCAGTTTCATTGTCCAACCCCTGTATGTAGGCTCCATCTCCCTATAATTTGACATTGATTGGTTTGCAGAAGGGTGCGAGTAGCCTTTCAGGGACAAAATCAATGAACAGATATATGGTATATTTACCAGGAGCCTCAACTCCAGGCACAGTACTTGAGATGAGTTTAAATTCACCAAATGAACTTGCCCGTCCTGCTCATCTTCTCCACTTGTGCTCTTCTGTTTTTGCTGCTTTTCTGGATCTTTTTCTTCTTCTGGTGATTAATGGGTGATGATTATTTGCCCAACTTCTTGTAATTAGTCTGATAATCCAAATCATCCAAAGAAGTGTTGCAAACAAACCAAACCAGTTCAGTTGATCTAGTCTGAAACCATCACATTTCGACAGACCAAATTTTGACATCTTTCACTGAAAACCTGAAGGTGTGGACCAAAGAAGGAAGGTGTGAAAGTGCCCTAAAAGTAGAAAGAAATTAGGAATCGTAAATGGCTGGTGCCCTCTCTTTTCTGGGGCTGCTGCTAACTCCTCCTGAACAGTCCTACACTATTGCAGCCCAGTATCAACTGGTTTACAGCCTGGCACTGGTCTGCAGCACAGTGGTGCCTCTGCATTTGCCGACTTAATTTATAGAATTTTTCATGATGCACATTGTCACAAATGTCACAATGTATTGTTACACCTGATCGTTCTGGGCAGTGAGAAATATCTTGTCTAACTAGTGCATCTACTCTACTCTAGTCAATGAACCTGAGATGTATTTTGAGCTTCTCCCTGTGTGTGGTAGTGTTGTGTTGTTGCAGTGTGTTCATATTCTTGCCTGAACATTATTGGATATAATGGACACATCCATCCCCACCTAGCTCTCTCACACTCTTTCACTTTCACACTCACTTTCTCTCTTGTTTACTCTCGCGTTTGATCTCTCTCTCTCCCTCTTTAATCTGGCAGCGGTCCATCATTCATTCTCACCTCTCCAACTCAACCTGTCACCTGTCTGTCAATCATTTTACACCCATGTCAGCAGCTTGCATGCTTGCTTATGAGCTCTACCAACCTCTACAGTAAGCGATGGAGCTGTTCTTCATTACCGCAACACAGAAGTTCAAGTCCACAGTGCTCCATAAACCATTAAACAACGACAATAGAGACTCTGCTTAATGCAATCTCGTAGCTGATCTCGGGGCCGCAACATTTACCATCCTGTCATACTGCAAAGTAACGTGTTTGAGCAAACTTTGTGACCATATTGCTGTTAAATTGCATCCACCCAGTATTGCATTGGGTGTTGGTCTCATCAGCGTGGAAGCCTGTCTATCAGATGAGCGAGCCTATATAGTGTTGAAATGGAGGAGCAGAGGGCTGGGGAGGAGCACCGCATCCGTTGCGTGGGAGCAGGGACGGGAGGGACGGACTTGATGGGATTGCACAAACCTACGAGGGACCATGATGAATGTCTGAAATTGGTTTGTCTGCAGTTTGATAAGCCATTTGTTTTCATTAGCCCAATGCTAGCTTAAGCCTGCGCAGTTTGGCTGATTGGGGGCCGCTTGAGGGTCTCTCAGTTGGAGACGAAGGCCTCTGTAGGTCCGCCTCCTCCTTTTTAAAAGAATTACCTGGCCTGCCCGGGTCCGCTAGGCTCTCATCCCTGTGGCCGGCCACTGATCAGATAGGCTGCTGACAGCAAAATATCATTCACTCGCTGTCGCCACCGTGCTCTCGTTGGAGCATGTCCATTAAATATTGACGACGCGTTATCTCCAGGCACCGGGGGAACGTAAAAATAAAGCAGAGGATGGAGAGGGGGTGGGTAGAGCAAGATAAGCTGGGATGTGAAGGTTCACCTTACAAAAGCTCGGCTGTGATTCTTTTCACGGGTGGTCAGTGCAGTTGGCAATCCCTAACGCGCTAGCCTCGGGGACAACCTGTCACTTACAGTACGGTTTCTGGCTTTAATTACTCAACAGCTAAGAGCAAATCTGATCTCAAGCCTGTCTTTACCACTGTAAAGTGGTTCTTAATAATGCCCACAGCTTGGTCTTGTGGTTAAAGCGACTTCAGGTTCCTTTTTCATGTGCCAGCTTTTGAATGCAAATGCCACATGAACCTAATGGAGAGTTTTGTATGCTAGACAATAAGGCATCTGCGCTGTTGCTGGGCATGCTGGGTTAATAAGCTTGCAGGTGGCACTCGAGTGTGTTTTAGAGCTGAGTGTGTGTGCGTGTTTTGGTAAAGTGGAGTGAGACGTACATGCAGCTCCGAAAAAAATGGAAAAAACCCCAGTGCTTGTCTGCATGGAGCCTGAAGTCAACTTACACACAAAGCCTAGACCCCACTTACCAAATACACACACACACACACACACACACTGGTTAAACCAGGCACTTACATACGCTGCTGTCACCACACTCACATTCCCTACAGCAAGAGGAAATAATCCAACAGAGGAGACACTCAAAATAAGCCTGTGGCACTACAACAGCTAATGGTGCTAGCAAGACAGTGCGAAAGAAAACAGCTTTATGTGTGTGTTAGGGTGGCCGCGGATACTCGAGTACTCGGTTAATTATTTGAGGTGCCGGAAGTCAAAAGCTGAAATCACTGTTTGGGTGTTTGTTACATTTCATCATGAGTAAATGAAGGACGTATACTAATACATCTCCAAAAAGAATAATATTATAGAAAAAAGGTCAACTGTCATATTTTATATTCATTACACATAAAGTGACATATTTCAAGCCTTGTTTGCTTTAATATTTATTTTATTTGAATAGGAATTTACTCAAAATTGACACAAAATATTCTAAAAATGTGAGATTCTGTATGTCTGATTTTAATGAGCTATAAAGCCAAACTGATTATTAGTAATAAAAAAAGGTTTATACAGGAAATATGTCACAAATTATGAAAACTAATCAACTTTTCCACAATATTCTAATTTTTTGTGATGCTCTAGTACAGACCAACAGTTTGGTGAAACTCAGGTTTTTTTAATAATAATTTTAGCTAATTTTCTCCCCTTCCCAATGTAGTAATTAATATTTTACATTATAGAAAGGTTGTAGGTCCAGGGGTGCACTGACATAGGGATTTATAGTGAACTGAGATGCTGGGGCTGTCATACCGCTGCTCACGCAATCACTCAGGTTTGTTGACGTTGAGCAGAGGGATGCCAGTGTCTCGGGGAGCTCCCATGCCTGTTTACCTTCTAGCTCTCTCCTTTTATGTAGGATGTTCTAGATAGTTCTGCTGGAGTCAATAACCACACTCTGATATGTCTCATAATCCCCCTGCTCTATAAATCCAAACAAAACTAATTCAATTTTTGTCTTTTCCGAGTGAGTGATTGCCCATCGGTCTGGTCCAAGGCTGATGGAAGACTGATTACTATTCTCTGCATGATGCTTCCCTGGATCAGCTGCCCACCAACAACCAACTTCTGTGCCCTGCTCCAGATACCCTACTCTACTGCCCACATTGGAGTTCATATGGACTTTCTGGCTGTTATCATTGCTACCACTGTCATCATCATCCCTGTCCCACTACTGTCACCATTTCAGTTCACCTGAACATTACAACAACATCACATGATTATGATTTATCACAAGCTTAGAATTAGTTGGCCAGAGGAGGATGGGTCCCCCATGTGAGTCTGGTTCCTCCCAAGGTTTCTTCCTCCAGCTCTGAGGGAATTTTTCCTTGCCACTGTCGCCGTTGGTTTGCTCACCGGGGATTAGGGATAAATGATTTAATGTTTATTATTATTAACCCTGTAAAGCTGCTTCGTGACATCAGTTGTAAAAAGCGCTTTATAAATAAATTTGATTTGATTTGATTAGATTAGTAGTAGCCAATTAACCCATCCCATTAATTAGGACTCTCCCCATCACTTTGCACTGTCCCTGACTCTAGGAGGGTGAAGACAAGCACAAGCCTCCTACGCTACATGTGATGCAGCCACCACCTCTTTTCTAACTACCACTGATACACCGTCACTGGGGAGCCAACGCGCTCGGAGGAAAGCGCAGGATTCCAAACTGTGAATGGACCAATGAGTAGACGCCTGAGCCAGCAGACATTATAATGTGTGAGTGATAGGGAGAGTGAGAGTGCCATCTACCCACCCAGAGAGAGCACGGGCAATTTTTGCTCTGTTGTTGGCAAACAGCATGACCGGGATTCGAACTCATGATCCTCTGGTCATAGTATCAGCATCTTAGCCTGCTGAGTGACTCGCGGCCCCAAAACTTCACATGATATTGTTTAACATGACAGTAATATGAGTTTTTCTCATAGACAAACCACTTTTGTTTCCTTAAAGAACTATTTCTGTAATATTGTGAGTAAAACAAACCTTTAAAGTGAAGCCTTTAAAATGTTTTTTTTACAGAAATTATTCTTTAGGGAACCAAAAGTGGTTCTTCTAAAGCATCGCTTAAAGATCACTTTGTATCACCTTTATTTTTAAGGCTATATTTGCACTTTGCTACTTCAGAACATGAGTGCCAATTATGAAGCGTTTGAGAAATAAATAGATGAACTACTCAGATGATTTCTACATCCAGAAACAGTGAAAATATATATAATAATCTAACATGATGGCACGTAATCCACTGAGGGGAAAATACTCCATGTAGAAGATGACGAGTCCTCATCAGTGTCCTGTTTTGTACGGTTAAGCTGGTTTAATCTCATAACAGTCTGCTGTATTTTATTTTCCTTCTGAGTTGCATGCCCAAAGCTGAAAATGTGTATTATATCTAATATAACACAGTCTTAAAATGTATTGCTGAACACCAACATGTAGGTGATATTAATTTGTTTGTTATAGACATAATTCTGTTCAGGCTGCACAGCACTGAAGGGACTTTATGTAGGTTTATCGCATAACATGAAGGCACACTTCAGCATGACATAAACAGAGTGCTCAGTTCTATTTATACAAGGCTTATTCAGACATTTTTAAACATTTATTCTAAAAGATAAGATTGTGGAGAAAAAAAGATCATTTGTGGAAGTGTATCATGGCACGAACAAAGGAGATTTCTGAGGAGCTCAGAAAAAGAGTTGTTGATGCTTATCAGACTGGAAAAGGTTACAAAACCATCTCTAAAGAGTTTGGACTCCACCAATCCACAGTCAGACAGATTATGTACAAATGGAGGAAATTCAAGACCACTGTTACCCTCCCCAGGAGTGGTCGACCAACAATGATCACTCCAAGAGCAAGGCGTGTAATAGTTGGCGAGGTCACAAAGGACTCTAGGGTAACTTCTAAGTAACTAAAGGCCTCTCTCACATTGACTAATGTTAATGTTCATGAGTCCACCATCAGGAGAACACTGAACCACAATGGTGTGCATGGCAGGGTTGTAAGCAGAAAGTCACTGCTCTCCAAAAAGAACATTACTGCTCATCTGCAGTTTGACAAAGATCACATGGACAAGCCAGAAGACTATGAGAAATATGAATAGAACTTTTTGTTTAAATGAAAATTATCTCATCTGTGAAACATGGTGGTGGTAGTATCATGATTTGGGCCTGTTTTGCTGCATCTGGGCCAGGACGGCTTGTCATCACTGATGGAACAATGAATTCTGAATTATATCAGAGAATTCTAAAGAAAATGTCAGGACACCTCTCATATACCTCACAAATATGTCATATTGGATCATTTTCCTCAATAAATAAATGACCATGTGTAATATTTTTGTCTCATTTGTTTAACTGGTTTCTCTATTTATTTTTAGGACTTCTAAAGCGTTAGCACCACTGTAAATATGAACATATTAGCATCTAATGCCAGGCATAGACTAGAGGAGCGCTGAGCTATGGAACTATGTTTTCTGGTCTCACTGAATGCAATCAAATCCTCACAGCAATGCTCCAAAACCAAGTAGAAAGTCTGTTCTCGACATTAGAGACAGTCAGTTCAACAAAACTCTTATTTTAAATACTCTTGATTTCAAAATACTTTGTCCATAGAGTCCACATTAAATGATACATAAATGATACAGTATATAATGTGTTTAATATATTCATTTTGCTTTGATTGTCTTTGGCCCAATTACCAAAACAATACCACAGCACCCAGCATAATTAACACAAATAACACAAAAGACATTTCAATTTCATTTATACTCTTAAATACACATGAAGCCTAAATGGTTTCAGGTGCAGCGCAGGAGGTTTTTTTTTACTTTCATTATTGTCTCTTTTAGGAATAGAATGGCTATAATTCTTCGTGAAAGAATAGGACCCTCTTAATAATAAAGAACAGTTCTGAATTATTCAGGACATACAGCTCTAGGAAAAATTATATAGAACCTTTAAAGCCAATCAGAGCACATTTTACTTCCTTAAAGTGATGCTTTTCTGAGTGAATGCTGGGAAGTAATGATAATTTTGGGATGGAGAGTCACATATAGTATATGTGTATACTGAGGCAGGCACATGGTGATGACTGTAGTCCATCTGGTTCTCTGTATACTTTGTTAGCCTTCCCTGTTCTTCAGTAATTAGGACCCCCACAGAGCAGCTATTATTTATGTGGTGGCTCATTCTCAGCACTGCAGTGACACTGATGTGGTGGTGGTGTGTTAGAGTGTGCTATGCTGGTGTAAGTGGATCAGACACAGTAGAGCTGTTTGAGATTTTAAACACTATGTTATCTCACGGGGAGGCACGGTGGTTTAGTGGTTAGCACGTTCGCCTCTCAGCGCTGAGGTCTTGGGATCGATTCCCCATCTGAGCGGAGTTTCCATGTTCTTCCCGTGTCTGTGTGGGTTTCCTCCGGGGTCTCCGGTTTCCTCCCACAGTCCAAAAAAAAGGAGGTCAGGTGAATTGGGTACTGTAAAATTGTCCATGTGTGTGACCCAGCGATGGACTGGCGCCCTGTCCTGGGCTTAGTTGAATAGTGTAATGCCCTGCCCTGCACCCAGTGAGGGGGTAGGGGACTAAACGCGACCCTGATAAGGATTAAGTGGGTGTGATAATGGATGGATGGATGTTATCTCACTGTACACTCTATTAGACACACCTACCTTGTTGGTCCACCTTGTAGATGTAAAGTCCGAGACAGGAGCTCAGCACAGCTTGTGTTGGTCCTCTATTCCTTCATTGGTGCTCACACTTTTTTTGGTTGGTGCACTATTTTGCACTCCAGCATTGACTGAGGTTTGTCAATGCACCATCACCCAAATAATACCTGCTCCTGACCATTGAAGAACAGGCTAACAAAGTATATAGAGAAACAGATGGACACACCGAAAACTTTTGTTCTTTGCTTACATGTAGATGTGCACGAGGCAGGCTGTGCTGGAGAGCCACACGGCTGCAGTGCTGGGGGGCCATATGAGGCTTCCAGGCCCTGGCTAATTGGGTGCCTTCACTATTGATTAGGAGATTAAGCATGAGCACACATGGCTTCCATGTCAGAGCACACACACAGCAGGGGAGAAAAGGGTGCTGCAGAGTGTGTGTGAGTGTGTGTGATGAGACATAATGGAAGTGCCATGCTTTAACTGTATACTAGAGCTAGACTAGAGCACAGTGCACAGGGCACCTGATCTGAAGCGCTTGACTGAGTTGGTTATTGCTCTGTGCTAGAACAAGCTAATTGGTTGGTGTGATCCATGTGCGCGAACCGGCCTGGCAAGCACAGAGCGAGTTAACTGCTGGTTAATTGGTTTATACAGGGACGCGATAAACGGTCTTATTCTGAGCCGCTGCCTCTGCCCTGGATGGAATGGGTTAACAGCAAAGGGCCATAACAGAATAAAAGCAAGCAAAATCAATAGGAGGAAAAATAGGAAAATGACATGCCTCTCCAGTTGGGAGATCTAATCTCCAATATCCATTTACAACACTAGGACTGGCTTTAGCAATTACAGGCCATCTCTGCTGGCAGCCTCTCCTCTGGAGCACTGTACAAAATGCCTTTAAAAACACATTCAATACAGAAACGCCTTTTTTTTCATTAATAAAATTAGACATTGCGAAATCAGCGCATCGATGTGCAGCACATTCCGCCTTTAATTTAAACTCAGTAATATTGCGAATACAAGATTAAAAGTCTTATATAAGAAGCTCCCCCCCCCTCCTTTCTTTCAAAAAAATAAACGTCCAATTATCTCATTTCGCTCTTTTTTCCCCGCTATTAGCTCCTTTGCTGCTTGATATTAAATTCAAATATTGCTGTCTGCAAGGTTAGCCGGTCACATTAATAAACATTGACATGGCTGTGTTGAAGCCACGCCGCATTCCAATTCGAGAACTTAGACCCTCTCGATCCCCCTCCCCACCACCACCGACGCACACTCTTTTTCGTCCTCTTCTCCTTCCTCTCCTTCTCTTTTTTCGGCGCCTTCTTAAGGAGCGCTTTGTAGTCCTGCCGTCCCTTCTTATCAGGCCTGGCATGGAGCACTTGCCTCTGTCACTGTCCTCATGTTCCGAGCGAGCTGCCGCTTTTGTGCTCCCTAATGAACTTTGACCAAAATTAGACATACTCTTCAACTTTTAAAGCAGGGCCCCCCTCAATGGCTCCTTTGTTGCAGTGGCAAAGCAGCACTGTGAGGATGAAGGAATGCTGAGCTTCTCTCTCTCTCTCTCTCTTTCGCTCGCTCTCTTCCTCTGTCTCTCACTGACGTGTGGAATTTGGGCCTCAGTTTGAGAGAGAGAGAGAGAGAGAGAGAGAGAGAGAGAGAGAGAGAGAGAGAGAGACCCTCAGGCTCTTTGGATCAGTGTTATACTCTCTCGGAGCAGAAAGTGACACAAACCTCTCGTTCTCTGTCTCTCTCTATCTGTGACCCCGTCTCCACTCTTTAGCTCTCTGACTCACCACATTGCGCTCTCTATTTCTCTCTCTCTCTCTCTCTCTCTCTCTCTCTCTCTGCTGTGTCTCTCACTCATCCTGTCCTCCTCCTCTTTCTTTCAGTGTCTGCTCTTGTCACTCTGTCATTGTGTTCTGGTGGCATTTTTTGGTAATGTTCTCTCTCCTTTTCTTTATCTCTCTTTCACTCTTCCTCTTCTTCTTTCCCTCTCTCTTTTCCATCTCTTCCTGTTTCTCTTTCCCATTTTCTCCCTCCCAGCAACAGAGCAAGATGGAGAAAAAGAGGGGAAAAGCAAAAGAGAAAGAGTGTGAGAAAGAGAGGGAAAGAGGGAGAAGGCGTAGAAAGAGAGAAGGATAGGAAAAAAGAGGGAGAGATACTTTTAGAGAGAGGGAGGGCAAAGGAAGAGAGGAGGAGAGAGAAAGAGAGGAGGGAGAATAGGAAAAGAGAGAGAAGGGGTAAAGAGAAATAGAGAGTTGGAGAAAGACGGAGAGAGAAAGAGAGGGAGAGAGAAAGAGGTAGAAAGATAGCATGAGAAAGGCTGAGATGGAGAGAAAAAGTGAGAGACCGAGAGAAGGAGGGAGAAAAAAGGAGAGAGATCAAGAGAGTTATAGTGTAATAGTAATAGTAAGAGTGAAGAGTCCTCTCTCTTCTCCATCTCTCTCTTCCTGTTTCTCTTTCCCATTTTCTCCCTCCCTCTTTCTCTAACTCGATCTGTCTCCCTTTTCTCCATCCTTCTCACAGTCTTTCACTATTTTAATCCCCCTCTCTCTTTCTCCACCTCTCTTTCTACCTCTTTCTTTTCCGCTCTCCATCTTCCTCCAACTCTGTTGGTGTTTATTGCTCTCTCTCTTCCTATTCCCCCTCCTCTCTTTCTCTCTCTCCACCTCTCTTTTGTCCCTCCCTCTCTCTTTCACTGTCTCTCTCACTATCTTTCAGACTTTCACTCTTACTCTCTCCCTCTTTTTCTAACTCTATTTATCTCTCTCCCTTTTCTCCCTCCTTCTGTCAGTCTCTCACTTTTTCTCTCCATCTCAGCCTTTCTCTCTCTTTCTCCAACTCTTTATTTCTCTTTTCCCCTTCTCTTTATTTTTCTATTTCTTATTCTCTCTTTCTCTCTCCTTATTTCCTTTGCCCTCCCTCTATCTTAAACTCTCTCTCCCTCTTTTTTCCTATCATTTTCCTATCCTTCTCTCTTTCTACCCCTTCTCCCTCTTTCCCTATCTTTCTCAAACTCTTTCTCTTTTGCTTTTTCTTGCTCTCCTTCTTTTTTTCTATATTCCCCCCCTCTCTCTTTCTCTCTTTCTCTCTCTCTCTTTTTCTCTCTCTCTCTCTCTTTCTCTCTCTCTGTCTCTCTTTCTCTGGTGCTGAAATCCCAGAGC
>BRDA01081161.1:0-13686 GCA_036984385.1 Crenuchus spilurus | reverse complement strand
TATATATATATATATATATAAGTAGATTTGAAATCATAAATTTGAGAATCATGTAAATCACTTCACATTAAATAAGTGATTTATTTCCTTTTTCCCCAAAAACATACAATATATATCTAAGCTATAGACCCTGCATACAGAAAACAAAGACGTTCAAAAGGTACTCATCCTGGTTCTTTATGTAAAAAAATAATTAATAAATGAATTAATTTTCATTAATAAATACTCATTAATAAAAATAGTGTTTAAATTATTAAAACATTTATCTGCGATTAATCACATTAAATTGAGTATCTTATCATGATTAATCATAATTCAGTAAATCACCAAATTTCACAGTACAAAAAAACTGAGCATATCAGAATCAGAATCAGAATCAGAATCAGCTTTATTCGCCAAGCATGTTACACAGACAAGGAATTCGTTTCCGGCTGTTGTTAACTCTCCACAATTTACAGACAACACAATATACAGACAAAACAACCTAAACAATGTACAAGTTTTTATAATAAATAAATGTGCATAGTTGCAGAAAGTGAAAATACAGTGCAGGATAAATAATTAAGTGATGTTAAATAAGTAAGATGCAGTTACAGTACGATGGTATTATGGCATGAATAAAGTGCAGTGTGGCAAGTAAACACAAAACAACAGTACACAACAGTTCAGTTTTTGCTATTAATGAGTTTGATGGCATTTGGGAAGAAACTTTTACAGTATCTGTTTGATTTAGTGTTCAGGGCTCTGTAGCGCCTGCCAGAGAGTAGGAGGTTAAAGAGTTTGTGTCCAGGGTGAGATGAGTCTATGATGATTTTTTCTGCCCGGTTTCTGGTTCGTGTTGTGTATAAGTCCTGGAGGGTAGGTAAAGGAGCACCAATGATTTTTGCTGCTCTATGTGCATGTGTGACTCCACTGCCTACATTCACATCGTACTGAGTTTGAAACATTTCTTGCACAAAAAATTTTTTTTCTCTGTTGTTTTTAATACAGTTTATGATTTAATGATGTTTGTGTGTGTGTGTCTGTCTGTCTGTGTGTATGTGTGGTGATGTGTGGCTGTGCACATGTGAAATTAGTATTGGGGCTAATGAGAGTCAGGACTTAGAGACATTATTTAAAGCAGTAGTAAGATTTTTGCAGGGAAATAATTTTTTATGACTTGAGGATTGTAGTCATTTGTGTGTGTGTGTGTGTGTGTGTGTGTGTGTGTGTGTGTGTGTGTGTGTGTGTGTGTGTGTGTATTAGACGCGTGTGGTAGTTGTGTTGTAACATGGTGAAAATGCAGGCTAAACAGCTAACTGCACGACTAGCAGTTAAAATAACTGTCTAGGGCTGAGATAGGAAGTGTTTATAATAACCTTTCTGTGGGGTTAGTCTTTAAAAGACACAGATAAGTGTTCAGATGGATAACAGCAAGAAGATAAATAAACCTGACGAGAGAACTAGAATGGCGCTACCGTGTGTCCTGTTAGAGGTTTATATAGCAGCAATGACATCATGTCTGTTCAGAATACTGCTCTCTGATTGGTGGATTAGAAATGAAGCTGTGTGGTTGATTTGTTTGATATGTTATAATAATCCAACTGCTTACATTTCAAAGGGGGGTGAGCATTTGCTGCCTCTCCTTTGTATTAATAGTCAATGAGTCTGGGATGTTTTGTGATTTTTTGTGATTTTTTTCCCCTCCCCTGTCCCGTGCTCGCACCCTCCTGGGACAGTGTTCATGACCCCCCAGAGAGGCGCGGCCCCCTGGTGGAGAACCACTGTTCTAAGTGGATGTGACGTTTATGTAAACATACGACTTAAATTGGTCTTTTCATGTGTAATGCTAACTGTTTATAGAGGTAATGCTGACTTTATTGTCCCAGTACATTTGGAGGGCACTGTAAATGGCCTCAGTGGTTTCAGGAAGCTCCTCGGAGCCACTTATGAATGATTGTGTGTTATTAGCACTGCGTTGCTCCAGGCCCAGGCTGAATCAGCCTCTGCTAAGTAACCATAGTGTGAACATGAAGCGTTTCGGCATGAGTCACTGACCTGATTCTGACCATTGGGACAGATAAAGAGAAAAACAGGCTGGTAATTAGCATCAGTATCATTGCTTGGTTGACAGAGAGCAGCACAGTCGACTGCCAGCAGCATGTCCTGTCTCAATTGTGTTTATACAGTAATCATTATGGATGAGTGTCCCTACTGCCATAAACACTGTAATTACGGGAAACAGCTGCAGATGACCATTTTGCTTGATGCTACCATACAGCCATTTACATGTAAATCAAACACTTCTTTTCTTTTATTTAGTTTTTTGCCTCTCTCTCCTCTCCATCTTTGTCCATTTCACATTCAGGCTAGCCAGGAGAAAAAGTCTTAATGTGCTAGCAGGGAATTGACAGTTCCAGCCTCCAGCAGTGTTACAGTTCCTTAAAGGATATCTGTCAAAGCCTGTCAGCCTGTGCTTACGTTCAACTTCTGCTTCCGAGGAAACAGCAAAGACTCTACAACCTGTAGGACTTTTTGTTTATTCTGTCAAACCTGAGTGGAGGAGCCTAAAATCAACTTCAAGTAAACATTTTGTAACTTTAATCAATGATTCATGTAGAAGTAAAAGCTTGAAAAATTCATTAAGCACCATCTTTCCAACAGACCTGCAGTGGAAGTTCTAAGTATTTGCAGTATATATTAGCATAGGAACTAACATTTTTTTTTTTTTGCTTTTTGGAGAATATACTGTTCTAAAACACAAATACCAGCAAAGCAGTCCTGGCAATGAAATTAAATCAATGAAAATGGAATACTTTACTTTTTACAAAAATACTTAATATACTGTCAAAAACGTGACGTCAGAAATGAAGTGTTAAAAGAGTGCAAATCCACTTTTAATTTTAGGTACTACTCACATCAGTACTGAACGCTACTCTAGCTGATACATAAATAATATAAACAGTGTCAATAATACTGTGGTGCTTGAAAGTTAGTAAACCTCTTAGAACTGTCTATATTTCTGTATAAATATGACCTAAAACATCATCAGATGTCCTAAAAGTAGATAAAGAGAACCCAGTTAAACAAATGAGACAAATATTATACTTGCTCATTTATTTATTGAGGAAAATGATCCTAAGCCTACTGTGAAGAATGTCAAATATAAACATATTCTGGTTTGTTTACTTGTTTGTTTACTAAATAATTACAGATGTGTTTATTCATAGTTTAGATGACTTTAGTATTAATCTACAATACAGAACATTTTAAATCATGAACAACCACTGAATGACCAGGTGTGTCCACACTTTTGACTGGTACTGTATAAGTGAGTGTGTGTGTGTGTGTGTTTACAGACATTAGTACTTGTGCATATGCAGTAGTAAGAATTACAGTGTCTATTTGATTCTTCCTTCTTCCTCTTTTCTCTTTTCTACCCAAGCGTTGTTGCTCTGTCGTGTGTCTGATGGAGCTTAAAGAGACGGTTGTTTTGGAAAGGCCTGAGGGAAAACTAAACAACACAGAGATTACATTGCTCTTTTTTCATCCTCTGACAGCATTTATCTGCTCTTCCTCTTCTTCTTCCTCTTCTTTCTGCTTCACTTCAGAGGCATGAGATTCCCCCTCTCATCCTCCTGGCATGTAAGCTGTTGTCTTTCCAGTTCAGCTTCTAAGCATGTTGGCGTGTATTCCTGCTTTTCAAAGTGGAGCTCACACGGCGCTGTGAAAGAGCTTTGAGAGGTTGGATGTGGTGGCCTGCACAGATCCCAGCCTCCTGCTGGACTTATCACACAGGACAGCACACATGGTAGTACACACACACACACACACACACACACGCGCATGTGGGCACACACATCGCCATATGTCTGCACTGATGTCTTTGAAGTAAGAAAAAACAAGTTGTATTTGTTTGTTTGTTTGTTATTGAGATTTCACTTTAAATATACATGTGCATATACATAAAACATACATAAACATACATCCAACTACATACAAGTACACCCCGGTTAAATGACATGTTTTGTAGTCACAGGTTACTCTACAGAGATACTAGACATTTCACTGCATCTTTGCTTATTCAGCTGAGTAGTGCACAAATCTGTCATGGTGGCCATCACAGCCATATTATTTTAGGCCATAAGTGAAAGTGCACAATCATTGACCAATGTGCTTCCACACGGAGGAATTAGACCTCACCATTTAAACCATCTGTGCAGTGTAACACACACACACACACACACACACACACACACACAAGTAAACACACACTGGGCAGTGAACACACATTACCAAAGCAATGTGCAGCCTGTGTCCACAGTGCTTGGGATCATTTGTGGATTAGGTGCTTAACGTCAGTCACGTCCTGCCAGGGCATTGAACTGGCATCCTTCCTGTCATAAGACCAGGTCCCTAACCATCAGGCCATGCCTGCCCCATAACCAAATGACCAAATATTATATTTTGCATCAAATATCCTGAGACAAACCTAACACAGAAAAGGTGAGTCTACCCCTGTGGATCACAGTGCTACAGCATCATAAACTGTATATATGTGATATAATATAAATCCTCCCCAGCGAAGCTCAGTGACGTTACAGTTCATTAAAAAGCATGGTTGATAATTCTATATCAATGGAAAAAATACTTTTCATTGCCATTATACTTTTAAGAGGTATATTGTTTCAAAGCAGTTTTCTAAAAATGTGGGTCTGAGTAACAGAATCAGGAAAAAAAGCCTCTGTAAGAGGAACACTGAAAAAAAACAAGACAAAGAACTAAGAAGAAGAGCCCATCCTCTGGACCACACTGTTATGTGTATACAGTAATTAGGAAACAGTAAGTCAACAACACGTTAAACAGATGTAGTCAGATTATAGAAAGGAAAGATCTGCATGATAGAGCTATGTTTAAGTATTAAAAATAGCTCTGATGGATTGCTGATGTGGTGGAGATGTACAGGATGTTGTTAGATATGAGAACATGATACAACAACCTGTGATTAAAGTGCATGAAACTGAGTGTCTTAGTGTGACAATGGCCATCTGATTTTCATATAGATCACTACATCCTTAACATCCATCAAGAGGTCAAGAGGTCCATCAAGAGGAATTGAACCTGCCTGTGAAAACACAATATAGACAGCTTTAGCTTGAAAATAACAAAAATAATCACAAATCTGTGAAAATCGCAAATGTTATAATTACATACAACAATTTTGACTTTTTTATGCAAAACTCAGAACATCAATAAACTATAATAATAATAATAATAATAATAATAATAATAATAAAACTAATAATAATAATAATAATTATTATTATTATTATTAGTTTTATTATTATTAGTTTTATTATTATTATTATTATTATTATTATTATTATTATTATTATTATTGTTGTTGTTGTTGTTGTTGTTGTTATTGTTGTTGTTAAGCACCATATCAATTTTGATGGTAGTTTTAATCCTGAATAATGATTGTATTGTATTGTGAAAAATTATTGTAATGTTAATATGACTGTTATATAAAGACACATTTCAAGCATGAGAGCTTGAAACACTAAAAAATTTGGTTTCACCCACAACCCACAAATAATGATAATTGATAATAATTTCATGACTAGGACCAAATCCACAAAAGTTGTTGCTCCAGATATCCAGTCATCTCTGGTTGAAGCACTTTTCAACTAGACCATGTTTTTTTTTTTTAAAGGTTGTCGTGTTCAACGTAGAAATTAGTGCTATAGCACGAATGCTAGTTAATCAATACTCTTACATCCCATGTCATGCAAATATTTGCTAAATGTCTGGTGGATGGCTATACTGTCACCTACAACCTAAGTGTCAGCAACTTGTGAGAGACACCAACACTGAGCTAAAAACCTGTGACCCTGTCCTTGCTCACCCTTCTTCTATCATAGAAGACTGAGTATCTGGAGCAGAAGTAGTTATTAGATTTTTTTTAAATAGTCTTAGATAGTCTAGAAAAAAAGGGCCCAGAGTGGCTCAGCAGGCTAAGACGCTGACACTATGACCAGAGGATCACGTGTTTAACTCCCGGTCATGCTGTTTGCCATCAACAGCCGGTGCCCAAGAGAGCAAAAATTGGCAGTGTTCTCTCTGGACGGGTAGATGGCGCTCTCTCTCCCTATCAATGACACATTTCAATGTCCGCTGGATCAGGCATCTACTGATTGGTCCATTCAGAGCTGGGAATCCTGCGCTTTTCTCCAAGCATGATAGTGACGGTGTATCAGCGTAAAGACTCAGTAGCCATATCACACGCAGCAGAGGAGACTTGTGCATGTCTTCACCCTCCTAGAGTCAGTGACAGTGCAAAAGTGATGGGGAGAGTCCCCTAGTGGATGGGATGGGTTAATTGGCTACTACTACATAAAAATTATTTTCTTCTGAAGTAAAGGTGTGATTTCATGACCCCAGACTTTTGGGCAGTAGATTATTATTACGTAGGTGGTCAAGCTGCAGGGACCAGAATGAAATATGACCCTCCACTGAGAGTAATTCAGAAATGTTTCAGGCCTTGTTTTGACCCTGTCAGTTGAATTTGTCAACATACAATGATTCATCTGTGAAGGACTTTTGGTGGTATGTATGTTTGACTGAATGTGAATGTGTGGTCTTGCTTACAGTCCAGCAAATAGTTCATCTTTATATACCAATCCACATTTTTAGATCCAGCATATGCTCATATGATGCACCACTCTGCGCAACCTGGCCTTTTATTTCAACTCTACATTATCAGACTGTATTTTATGTTCCAGCCCCATGGTGAGTCGGTGGGCACAACAGACAATTCGCCTTTATTACAGAGAGACAGAGGTGCTGGCAGAATAGGGAAATCAGCAGGGGTTAGTTTTAATGAGCTCTCTGTTCTCTCTTTCAGATGGAGACAAACTTCTGCAGGTGCAGCCTCGCCTGCCGAATCCATAGTCTCAGGACGGCCGATAGAGCGCTGGCTGGAGCTGTGGGAATGAGCAGTAAATTGTCTTGTAATTCCCTTCTCCTCTCTCGCTCTCTCACATACATTCACACCCATGCCTCTTTAAAGTGCCTGTGCAATAGGGAATGACTCTATTGACTGCATGTTGAAGTGCTGCTAGGGGATATGGGGGAACACAGGAAAACAGGAGGTGTGAAACCCACACGATTTCTCAGACAGGACTAGGGAACACATCGCGCAAATTGTTCAGCTTCCGGGATACAGAAGGCAATTTCTCACATTCAGTGCAGCTCGAGGCCCACCGAGGCCCTTTCGGAGCCCTCTGAGAAGCCAGGGGTTTGGAGATTACCTCCATGGAGCTGTGTGTCAGTGCAAGGACAATGTGAATGGTGGTGATTGGCTTATCGTGGCAAACACTTTACTAACTGTGGCAACAGCAGATTATGGTCATTGTAACAGTGCCCAAACACTATGCCTGGAAATGGTGGAAAGAAATCCTGCAATAACACCATCTGTGAGGCTCCTGGAATAGAAACAGCACTGAATGCAAGTGTGGAGTTCACTATAATGCTTTGGAGCACTATTTCATAAAGTGGGTTGTATAAAGTCTGGATTTCTTCAAGGACATAATGAGTGTGACTAAGAACAACATGTTTTTTTTCACTTCAGAAGCACAAAATACCTTTAAATCTCCAGAACTGCAGATTCTCTTAATTAGTTTATGGTCATTTAAAACAAAAACAACAACAACAACAATAATAATACATGGAGTGGCACCTGTTCTGGACTTAGCTAGGATAGGGCATACTAACCTGCCCAGCACCCAGTGAAGGGGTATGGGACTCACCATGACCTGATCAGGATTAAGCTGAAAATACTGGATGGATGGATTTAATAATAATAATAACAATAAACTTTTGAATACTTCTGAATTCATGGTGCAGACTCCTCATTACTGTATTTAACAGACATCATCTGCAGTCATCATTTTGGACACATCAATACTGTATGTCTTCCTACAAATGACTGATGTAGTACTATCATACTAGAAATGTATTATAAATACATCTGCATTAAAATTTGTCATATGTTGTTGAATACAGTGATTTCAGTGTTTTAGCCAGTAGTGTATACGACACAAAAGAAAGAAAGGAAATGTGAATAAAAACAAAAGTGAAAAGACCATCAATCCATCCTTGGCATGAAACACATTGCCACTGTGTCTGTATCTGTGTCTGATTAGTATTCTAATAGCTTTATCTACATTTGAATTTGAATCAAAGTGAGCACCCTGAAACCTAAAAGGTTTCATTCATAATTTTTAAGTGTCATTTGATTATACACATTAATGTTCCGGGAATTATTTCACTTAATAATAATTTATGATAATTTATTGGCATTTCTGTATTTCAGGAAGTTTTTGGGCTGTTTGTATAAATTAAGACATGATAATGTCAAAGATTAGGTCAAGATATTTGGAACCATCCACTGATGACAGTTGGACTGTATCCCTAATAAGTGAATATAACATACTTTCTTGGTTTGTAATTGCTGAGGCCATTGGCATTAGAGGAGGGAGTATCAAGAAAAGCAGATAAAAACACAAGTTTAGTCAATGATGTTTTGAGGTGTGTCCTTACTAATCAAAGACTGGGCCCAAAAAAGCTTATAGTGAGCATCCTATTTGTGTACACTCACCTTGTTTCTGTCCATGTGCCTTGTTTGTTTATGTCCTCCACGTGTCTTGTTCATGTCTTGTCTTCACCTCCAGTTATATCTTTGTACAGCCCTGCTGTCTCATTACATGTCATCATTGTTTGCTATCATGTTTCCACAGTATTTGTGAGTCATTGTTCATCACCGTGTCATGTTTTGTCACCACGTTTTTGTATATCTTGCATTGCCACCACCACAGTCTGTTTTGTTTCTGGAATAAAGCCTTGTTGTTGTCTGGAACCCTGCTGCAGTCCGTCTCCTCCAGCACCCTCGTTACTGACAATTTGTATCCATTTAGAACACATTATCTGTTCATTCTAAATAATGTTTTCATTCTTGGTCTCTAATCCAGACATTCTCATACAAACACTGGCTGGTATATAACACTGGAGTGCTGTGTAGTTCTGGAGCCTATGGCCACTGGATGCTTTGGGTCAAGGAACAAACCTTAATGGTTGGGTTCATTTGTACTCACCTGTGCTTCGTATCACAAATGTTGTGGTTGTGCCCCAAGTCTTTTACCCATACCAATCAGGTATGCTTTATTCTAGTGTGCACTCATTAGATGTTCCTCATTACATAGTACAGTCCTGTCTTTCCTGTTCCCCTGAGGCCCTTGGCCAATGAGCTGTCAGATCTGATCAGGGGTTGTGCTCTGAATCCAAGTAACGGTGCTTGGAATGAAGAAAAGTCAAGCTGATATTGCTTGTAATTCAGTGCAAGCACAGCATCTATTAGGATGTATCGAACCCTTGGGAGGCGCAGACAGAACATGGATTGGAAGAAGGGTCAAAGAGAGCAAAGTTACCTCCATACTGGAGAAACCCCCTTAATCTACCACAGAACATTGTAGAATCACTCAGTGAGATTAAAAATAAAGAGAGAGAGAGAGAGAGAGAGAGAGACAGAGAGAAGAAAGCTACACAGCCCACTGCTGTTCTGTTGACTTAACAAAAGCGATGGGGCCCACAGTACAATTGGATTACAAAAATCTTATTCTATTATACATCCTCCCTCTTTACTGTATTATTAGATGAATGAGTTGGAAACATGTCTAATAGCTTTTTAAACAGCTCTCTGTGTGAGCCACTTGTCAGCCTGCCTTGTTCATATTGAGCGTCTGTGCATCCCCGGCTGATCGATCACATCACATTCACAGACGGATTCATTTCTCCGTTGTGCTGTCATTCCGAGAGAGACGCAAGAAGGACGCAAAGGGAGAAGGAGATAGAAAAGCAAGAAAACCACAGATCTCTTGAGGTTTGGCCGAGAGAGACTGCGCTGTTTTTTCTCTCCTGTCATAAGCACGCTGTGTGGTGACAGTCTCGCACAGCAGGACTCAAAAACATCTTTGATCACCTGTGATCACTTTTGTAACGTCTCCAAAGAGGCATTTTGTTCTATTGTATGTTTCATTTTTTAGTGTTTTAGGAAACCATTAGTGTTTAGTTCTTAATGTAGGGATCAGCTGTGGGTTAGAAATAAACCTTTATAAGGCAAATGTGGTAAAAGTAAAAGTTCTAGTGGACAGGATCTAGTGGACACACACACACACACACACACACACACACACACCTCCCTCTGGCCAAATTTACTCCCATCCTCTACCTTCTTAAAATGGGTGAATCATAGAAATGTTCAGATGTGCCCTGCTGTGTGTATCTCAGCCCTGTCCTACACTCTTACAAGAGATGGTTTTTCAAGGGTTCTTTAGTAAAGAAAATGGCTCTAGATAGAAGAATCATGAACCAAAAGGGTTCTTTTCATGATGAAAGGGTTCTTCAAACTGATAATTAATGTGCTGTAGATGGTTCTGTGTAGAAACTTTTAGAAAATGGTTCTATATAGCACCAAAAAGGTGCTATATTTATTGTATATGCCTCTATTATTCCAATCTTGACTTTGTTTTGCTCTCTTTGGGAGCTATACAGAATCATTTTCAAAAAGGTTCTGTACAGAACCACCTACAACATTTTCATCATCAATCTGAAGAACTCTTTCACCATGGAAAGAACCCTTTATCCAAATGAAGGGTTTTTTGAATGTTCATTGTTCTATATAGAACAATTTAATTTACTAAAGAACCCTTGAAGAACCATCTTTTGTAAGAGTGTGGGCCAAACAAATGTTTGATGGGATGTCTAAGTTAGAATCTGATGCAGATCACATCCTTTCGTTATCCTTTGATGATGACCAGAGGAGGATGGGTCCATCCATGTGCGTCTGGTTCCTCACAAGTTTTTTTCCTCCAACTCTGAGGGTCTTGCCCTCGTCGCCATTGGCTTGCTCACTGGGGCTTTTGTGTTTTATTATTACTAACTTAAAAAAGTTAAAGCTGCTTTGTGACAACATCAGTTATAAAAAGCTCTTTATAGATATATTTGACTTGATTTGACTTTCAAAAATCACTTCATCTGTGATTACTGCAGGAAAGTGAAATGGATTTATTCAAATGTATGTTACTGACAGTATAAAAATGGCCATTTTGATGTTCTGGTGAAATATTCAGTGGCAATAAAAATACAACTTGATGAAAACAATGTGATTGTTTTATTGAATATTCAAAAAAGCCAATAAACTGTGAAAAGCCAAATGGTGAATACACAGATGAGTGTGTGTTTAAACAGTGAACTAAATTAGCATCTTATTGTACAGTATTTGTAGTTTATGTTGTGATTTTACCATAAAGTGCCATCTCACTGTATGTTAAAGTTTACATTTAAAAACCTGAAAATGTACTGTTTTTATTATTTATGACCATTTTTATTGTTTTAATTATTTATTATTATTATCCTTGTTTAATAACCACATGTGTGACAGTTCATAAGACTGGCAGAACTGAGACTGGAAGTCAAATCAGCTGCTTTAGGCTGAATCTCTGGCTATACTGGATCATCCCTACGATGTAGCACTTTCTTTGAGCAGATAATGACTAGCGTTCCTGTCCTTGTCAAAGTTTTAGCTTCACTTTTGATTTGTTTTCCCGGAACTTCTTGAATGGAACATAAGAAGAGAAGAATTTAGGACATTTTCTTTGCCTTCATTCTGAGGTCACAAAAAAAACTTGTCTTGTTTGCAGAAAAAAAACATTTTACATTTTTCCATGTTTCTGTCAGCATGGACAAAAAAAGTCAGACGTACAAGTGCAACAGAACAAATATGAAAGATAGAACATAGACAGAAAGAATGAGAAATGAGGGAGGGAGGAAAGAGAGAACTTGGTTCTGGATGACCAGAGAATGTGATGACATCACGAGTAAACCACCTCCCGATTTGATCAGCCACACCTTCATGATGGATGGGGTGGAGGAAGGACAAGCAGCCGTTCCACTGCAGTGGCCGCGGGGACAAAACATCTTAAAAAAATGACTGAGAGAAAGAAAAAATTAGTGTGTGTGTGTGCATGTGTGTGTGTTGCATACATGAGGAGGAGGCTGACAGTGATGGAGCGGTCTCCCAGGAGACGGCTGCGTTTGTGCGCTCGAGCTGATGATGAGGAGTCTTTTCTTCATCAGGGACCATGTCAGCCAGCAGACAGAGTCTCTCTCTCTCTCTCTCTCTCTCTCTCTCTGTGTGTGTGTGTGTGTGTGTACCTGTGTTCCTTTCTGTTTGGAGTAGCTTTTTGCAGATTTTCTGCCAGTGTTAACTCTTAGAAACCTACAATTATTGAATTATTCTTGTATAAATATGTGATAAAAATTGATATAATATTCAAATATGTCCATTTATGATGGCTGGCTGTCTTGTATAACACAAAGATGAAGTGCAGGGTTTGTCATATTACTTTGTTTAATTTCATTTGTGATTGTATAACTAGAAAAGTGCATTTCCTGAAGGAAACTCAGGAAATTGCGCATTGCTAACATGGCCCACAAGCTAAGGTATGCCAGTTGGTTTGTAAGTTGATGCTTTGGTATTTGTGGTGGTTGCTATGGCACCCAACATGGTTGTTATGGCCCCCAAGGCGGTTGCTATAGCACCCAAGGTGGTTGCTATGGCCCCCAAGGCGGTTGCTATGGCACCCAAGGCGGTTGCTATGGGAACCAAGGCGGTTGCTATGGGACCCAAGGCCGTTGCTATGGGTCCCAAGGCCGTTGCTATGGCCCCAAGGCCGTTGCTATGGCTCCCAAGGCGGTTGCTATGGCACCCAAGGCGGTTGTTATGGCACCCAAGGCAGTTGCTATGGGCCCCAAGGCAGTTGCTATGGGCCTCAAGGCGGTTGCTATGGCACCCAAGGCGGTTGCTATGGGACCTAAGGTTGGTTGCCAGGTCTCTATGTAAAAATGAATGGAAAGAACGAGGGATGAAAAGATGACAAAAAGAGATTTGCTGGTCAGTATGGCCCTGCACTAGAGCTCTGTTATCTGTCCTGATGGAGTACATGAATATTGGTGGCTGTTGGGACACAGAAACTCTGTGGCTTGAGTGTATGTGAAAATGAATGGAAGTCAATGGGAGGAACGAGGGAAGAAAAGATGACAAAAAAAGGAGTGTGGGTCAGTATGGCTCTGGACTAGAGCTCTGTTACTTGCCATGATGTAGTATATCAATTTTGGTTGTTGTCGCGCAAATGAAAGCCTGGAATTTGGTATGGCCAAAAATGAATGGAGGTCAATGGGACAAAAAACGAATGGCAATAAAACGACAAATAAATGAGTGCGGGTCAAAACAAAAGTGAATTTGTGCTCAGGGGCCTGCCCTGATATAGTGTATCCGAAACAGTGCAAGTCGGTCAAGCAGAAGTACAGTAGATTTTTGCTCCCCATTCATTTTTGCTCCCCATTCATTTGCTCCCCATTCATTCATTTTTGCTCCCCATTTATTCTCTATGGGAAAAAAATAATCCAGATTAAGGAAGTTTTTAGGAAAACCGCAAATCCAATCAAAATTCTGTATACGAGCCCGGATCACACAATCGGACTAAACAATCTGGAGTTGGAACGGTGTCGATATCTTAAAAACTGCGGGACAGGAAGCGCGTCAAAAATCCGGCAGAAGAAGAAGAAGAAGAAGAAGAAGAAGAAGAA
>BRDA01081142.1:0-11877 GCA_036984385.1 Crenuchus spilurus | reverse complement strand
AGAGAGAGAGAGATAAATAAATAGAAGACTAAATAGAAGCTGAAGTATATGTACAGAAGTTAAACATGACTACATGCAAAAAAGACAAAAATTGCACCAGTTTGTATATGAGTTTGTGGATGTATGTGCAAAAAAAAAAACGCGGACAGTGAACAGTGGACAAATTTCACAGGTCTATGTAAGCTAATCACAGCAGTGTTATTTTGAGTTTATGGACATGATTGCTTTTGGAAAAAAACAGTTTTTAAGGCCGTTTGTACTGATTTTGATTGTCCTGTAAAATAGTGAGCATTCCTCACTTTGAAAGTACTGTGAGAATCCATTTTTCTATTTCTAGATGTAAATTTATTTTCTCTTAACATTCCATTATCTACAGATAAAAGTACATTTTTAATATAAGTGTAGAAATAAGTCTTCTTTATTTTAAGAAATACACATTTCTAAATGTTTATCATTCTCCAAATAAACATTAATAGAGATTCTGTTTAGATTTTAGATGATTGTACGGTATACACTCCTTAATGTGAGAGTAAAGCCAAATTTAGATTTGTTTTTAATTTTTACTTATAAAACATTTGATTCCATTGCATGATCATTGCTCACCGATAAGGATGACCGGTCGGACCCCTGAGTTGTTGAGCAGGTTATCAGGGATGATGACAGTTTCCCCTGCTGTGATTGGCTGAGGCTGGATGACACCTGACACTGACAGAGGCTGCTGATTGGCCGAGGACAGCAGAGGACCTGGAGATAAAATTCAGCACCAGGTCTTAGAAAATGACACCTGACCAAAAACATCTGGCATCTGGTGAATATATATAACATGTCTCATTATCAGACTGTTTTAAAGTATAATTCATACTGTTTCTACACTCTTTTAAGTCATTTAACTAGTTAACAGGTTGTGTTTGATTCAAGAAATAATTCAAATTATTTAGCTTTTATTCAGAGTGAAGTAAAAAGGACATCTGTGGAATAAAAGACTTTAACTAGATCATTTTATTTAAAAACTAACTTTAAAAATACCTAAAAAAATAGGTGAAAAAATCATATGGAACCTATAAATATAATATTCTAACATTAATATAGTAAAAAATATCTTAACGATGGAAATCATCTTAAAATCTAGTTAAAATATTTAATATTTCTAATTTTAAGAATGTTGTATGCTTTTGATAATTTAATGTATAATTAGACATTTAACTTTTTACTACATTTTAAGCCATTTTTATTTAAAATGATCTCCATGTATTGGCAGACACATATGTTAATTTTATTTTTTAAATTTTAACTTTATCTGTTAAAATTTACTAAAAATGACTTAAAACAAGGGAAAAAAGTCCCATTTTAATTAAATATTCTATAATAAAATTACAGCATTGTCATTATGAGAATTAACTAAATATTAAAACTACACTTTAAATGTTTTCACATAACACTGTGATTTGGAAGTGATTGATACATTATGAAATCTTAAACTTCACCATAATGTAATGTGATTTGTTCATTTTTAATAGGATTCAGAATTCAGACTGCTTACACACTGCACATTTTATTTTCTGCCAAACGACAAAATCTATGGATGCTATTACAATTCTTTATTAGAGAATTTACACTGTTGTTACCTGTAATCACAGCAATCAACTAGTAACACCCCAGCAACCATCTGGGTTACCATAGCAACCACACAGGTACATTATAGCAATTCCTTGACAACACCTTAGCAACAATCTGGGATGCCATAGCGATGCCTGGAAACCACCTGGGGGTTGCGTAGTATGTGCAAGTACTTTTCAGGAAATGCATTATCTATTATGTGTCATTATAACATGTATAATGCCAGAATATAAAACCCACCTGATCCGATTGGCAGTGGTCGTACAGGTGCTACTGAGGTGGGCACAGCAGAGGATGCTAGCCAAGTACGATGGCGCTTCTTAGGAGGGCCAGATGCCATGGCAGAGGATGCTAGGAAAATGCAGAATCACACATACGGTAAAACTAGATCTCAGCATTATCAGCTACTTATTTTTACAGTATTTAACTAATGATAGTATGCTGTGTACAATACAGAGTTTAAGTCTTTGTACCTGGACTGTCCCCTTGTTTGGCTGGCTGGTAGCCATGAGTGGGCGTGGCAAGCGGGCTTGTGTGGGCAGGGCTTAGCAGAGTGGGTTGACCTTCAATGCTCAGACCATTAGTCAGGCCGTTAACTCTAAGGGCAGTGGGTACTGGACAGAAGAAGACATTAAGACATATTTTAATGGCTCAATTAATGTAATCGTGGCTTTTCCTTTCTTTCATCTTGTAACTGTACTCTTTTTTATATTTTTCTTATTCTGAGTTTGTTGTAAGAATATCTTTAGATTATTTTTACACATTTCTGTGCAGCAAAAGTCTTGAATTCTTGTTATACATCATTTCTTGATACAAGTAAAAATATTTAGCAAAAGAAAGCTAAATAATTGCTATATAAAATTACATTTTAGCATATTTTCAGCTCTGCTCAGTTAAAAGTGTCCTTATAGGCTCACAAAGTTCAGAAAATAACAAGCACACATCCATTAAAGGGTCCATATCATCCATTTATCATGTGTTTACTTTATCTTTTTGACCTTTAATGTTGTTTTTATTCACCAAACAGGCTGGTGATTCATTTTTACATCACTGTTTTTACAAATCCCAAAATTAGACAAAATTACAAATGTAATTACAAAATTACAAATTTTAAAGTGACTATTGTTTCATTGACCTTCAATCATGGGCAGACGCTGGCTATGAGTTGAGGGGGAGGAGGAATGTAGTATTTGCCCAAAACACCAAAATCATTTTATTATAATGCTTAATGAGTGACTTTACACTATTGTTACCCATAATCACAGTAATCACCTAGCAACACCCCAGCAACCACCTAGAAAACCATAGCAACCATCTAGTTAACCCTTAGAGTTTAAAGTAAAGCCAAACTTTATGCACAACTTATTACAAAATACAGATTATGAGTTAAAATATTTAATATTTCTCATTTTGAGAAAGTTGTAACTTTAAAAAAAAAACAATTTAATGTATAATTAGATATTTTACTTGCTTTGGACACACATCTCTGTGATGTCATTTGTAGTTAGTAAAACAATGGGAGACAGTTTTATCTTACTTTTAATTTTACTTTTATCTTGAAACAAGCAAAATTATCTGCCAGCGATTATTGGACTAAAATGACTTAAAACAAGTGAAAAATGTGTCATTGTAATTAATATTGTTATAAAAAGCCACCAGCATTGTCATAATTAGAAATACTACATATTAAATCTATATTTCAAACATAGTGACTAGAAATGAAAGATGAAATTTCACCATAATTTAAAGTGACCTAATTATCACATAACACCTGGAAGTTCATAGCAACTGTCTACGTAACCTATAGATTTTACATTTACTACAGTCTCTATTGTTTTTGTACAATATTCATTTACTATAAAGCATCGCTAGTTACAGTAAAGCCATACTTTATGTACAACATACTAAAAAATACAGCCAGTACAGCCTAGTACCAGTCTGCGACCCAGTGGTTTGGGATGTCTACTTTAAACAGACTTACCAGGCTTACCTGTAAGCTGAAAACTTGGATTGATATAGACTGTAAACATGTTTTCCCTTTGATTTAGAGAATACTGAACATAGCAAACTGATGTCCTTTAGCTGTCCAAATGAGTTAAACTATTACCGCTTCCAGAACATTAGGTGGCAGTTGACTAAAAGTCGTATGTCCTTAAACTTGATCTAGAGCTGTTGTCCTAAAACTGTGGTGACGTCTGGTGGTGATGCTGTACAAACAGATGCATCTCTAATAGGCAAGTATTTGTAAATGTGCTGGTTTGTGTGACATCACAAACACAGGGAACAGGAAACAGGCTGTTTTTGCAGAGTAGTTCCCATATTTGGACTTTAAAGACATTTAGAACCTTTTTTTTTTTAAAGAAAAGATCATTTGTTTTAGGTGACATGGGCCCTTTAAGGAGATCCCACCTGAAGGACAACATGAAGGAGAGTCTATTGATTTCCAATACTGGTCGATCTATTGATAATGAGCCCAATGTATACATACAGGCAACGCACAAATACAGTGTGTGTGTGTGTGTGTGTGAGATTCACAAGCCGTGAGTTAATGAGCAGCTTTAAAAAGTCATTACTGCTCTTCTTTCTCTGCAGTATTGATTGGAGTATTTACAGCTCGGTGTATAAGGACAAGCTCAGAGGATTAAAGTGTCCAAATTTAGTCACACAATTTCCTCCCTTACTTACCCCCCACCTCCACCCTCACCTCCAACAAATGTAGCCAATCGCAGTCGATCGACATATTTGAAGTGTAACACTTCTTTAGTACATCACTGCCAATGCAGCCAATTAATGAAAAATTCATGGCCATGAAAATCTGTATTTTCCCATAAAATAGACCATCTGAAATGAAAATTCTACATTTACATAATCATGTGAATTATTAGACTCTCAAAAGCTCTGAAACTTTGACTCTTATGCTGAACTAATGCACTATTGTTCCTGTGTTGAGTGAGCTGCGTCTCACTGAAACCTGATGCTACATCAGAGCTACTAGACTTCCTGAGATAATGACTCACTCTGGACCATGGACTGGGGAGTTTTCCCCTTAATTGGGGATGTTATATATGAATGAAACTGTGAGAATGATGTTTGAAGGGTTCAAGTCTGCAGTCATGTACAATGTCTACAATTAACACGTTTTATTAACGATGGATGTCAAATTTCCAATCAAATCACATTTGCAGTGAAGTACTTCTTCCACCAATGGAACATTTCAGCCCTGGTTGGTTTCAGCCCTCATGGACTCCGTATCTGAGTCCAACCTCGACTCCCCCTAGTGGTGGAGCTCAGAACTACAGAGAAGTTTACTACTGGTTGTCTTGTTTAGTATGTCTGTTGTTTTTACTCCAACCATACCCAAAGCTTTTATATTTATACAATAAATGTCTTTGCGCTTTGCAGTTTTATTTTTGTTATTATTTTTATTTAGTTATGTATTTATTTAACCTTTTTCTGTTACTGTACCTTTACGACTGAAACATGTAAATTAGTTTCTAATCATACTGGGCTTCATTCACAAGAGCAGCCCAGGTAAAAACACTTCAGTGTGAAAGGGGCGTGGCCATACTCCAATAGGCAGTATAGAAGTGTATTTTTTCTGTGACATTGCAAAAACAGGGAATTCTCAACAGGCTGTTCCTGTAGCTTAGTTTTCATAATACAGTGGTAACCTTACTTACGAGCATCCCTACTAACGAGTATTCCAGGTAACGAGTCGAGATCTCGGAATATTTTTGTTCCAGGTAACGACTAAAATTCCAGCTAACTAGTAGCATAAATTTGTTCAACTATGCCAAACCGCTAGGGGCGCGGCGGTCGTAGCATCCCCTAGATGCTAGCAGAAGAAGAGGTCAGTCATTACCTTTGACCGCTGTCCAGTGAAAGTGAAAGTGCTAGTGAAAGTGACACAAAGACAGCAAAAGGTAGTGAACAAGAAAGTTAGATACATTTTACTTTTACTTTTCATATGATAAGTGTAACCATGCCATACACGTACGCCCGTCCTCCTGTCCTCCTTAGCCGCCAGCCTACACGAGCACCGTCGTCGTCTCGTTTATGTTTTAAAAACCCATATAAACACATTATTTACATATTAAAGTATACTGTATATTGGCCGGCTGACACGGATTAATCAGTTTTACATGTATTCTTATGGGGAAAATGCATCCAGCTAACGAGCAAACCAGCTAACGAGCTCTGCTCCTGCACGGATTAAACTCGTAAGTAGGGTTACCACTGTAGTTAATGCATTTGGATCTACATGCACTTGTACTTGTATACAGATTCTTGATCTGATGTATAGATTTTACATTGCAACTGTATTTTCACTAACAATTACTATGTAGGGTATTCACCTAGCAACACCCTAGCAACCAATTGGAAAACAATAGCAACCATCTATGTCCACCTTTGCAACCACGTCATACACCATAGCAACCAAATAAGGTGCACCATAGCAACCATTCAGCATCACAGCAACCACCTGGGAGGCCATAGCAAACAATATGCCAAGCGCTATACAGTATATATAGAATGCCATATAAACCACTGGGGGACTTTTTAATCTGCACAATCACTCATCACAATCACTTATCTGGTTATTATATGTATTATTATACTATTATAACATCTACATACTTACTAAACAATAAAGGTATACGCAAATGTAATGCTTCTATGACATCACAAAAAGAATTAAATCTAAACAGGATGTTTAACAGGTACATTTTGAAACTTGTTTCCCAACATTTGTTATTTTCAATGATATGAGGCAAGTGTGTGATGATGTCATCATGCACATAGCATCATGCTAACTGGTGGGTATTATTTGTTAGCTATGTTAGCCAAATCGTGAAATATTCTACATCTATTAACAGTACTTATGACTATATTAATCATTAATAAATAGTTAAATACTGTCTCAAATGATGACGATAGACAGTTTATTCATTTTAATCTGAATATAAAAATGTATACATACATTTATATTAAAATCAGAAATAACGAATGAAAACGATCTAATGAAGCCTTTATTGATGATTTTCATATACAAACTCACATTCACGTGAAATAAAGTCAATTTATTATTAGCCAATAAGAACCATGCTTAAAGACTACTGTCAGAACACAGTACAGGTCTAAAGAGTAATGAAGGTAGGTCACTTTTTGGTAACTAAAACTGTTCAGCCATTTAAAGATGATGAGTACAGTCATACATCCTGTTATCTGGGGACCTTTTTAACTGTGAAACTTAATACTCTGGTTTAGCTGAAGTGACAGAGGTGGTGACAGTGATTTTTATTATGATAACCAGTCATTACCTATAGGTAAGGTCTTGGTGGTGGTGTGTGTTGTGCTGGTGAGAGGTTTTATGAAGCCGCACTCTCGGCCCAGTTCAGGAGTTCCAAATATTCCTGAAGATGAACTGGACTGACCTCGTGTTGGGGGAGAGTCTGCAGGCAGATCAATTAATAAATTAACACAGCAGTAAATGGCTTGTTTAGCACAGCACACTTCAAACAATTAAATGATGAAAAAGTTCATTTTTGTTCAAACCGTAATTTTAAAATATATATTTTTGTATTCATTACACAAAGTAACATATTTCAAGTCTTTTTTGTTTGTTTGTTTTAATATTAATGTAATTAATATTAATATTAAGCTTATAACATCCAGAATCTCAAATTATTAGAATATTTCATAAATTACTTTTATGCAATTTTATATAATAAAATGCAGTTTTATGTGTAATTAATATAAATAATACGAGTTTACCTTTTGAGTTCATTTATAAGCACAAATGAACTTTTTCACCGTACTCTCATTTTGGGATGCACTGATATTAACTGTGTTTAATCACATTACACTATTAACTGTCTTGTGATTATATTAGTGTTCTCTGTTCTACAAGGGACTAACATCTGCCTGGACAATCACAGAAATGTGTATCCAGACGGGACTAAAACGATAACCTGGGTTCTGAGTTTGGTGTAAAACAGCAGAGAATTCAGTCTGAGATGTTCTCGGAGGAGGAGAAAAACCCTGACATGGCTGATTCAGACAGAGGAGCTCCTGTAGGTCTACATGGCTGTCTGAACGGTTACCTGAGAGGGAGAAGGAGGACGGGCTGTGGCTGTTTGTCCCTCCGTTCTCTTTACTGCTGAGTGAGGATGATGAGGAGGTGGGCTTTGATGAAGAAGCTCCAGAAAACTGCCTTGTCTTACAGTCTGAGAAAAAAACAACAACAAACAAATCAGGAAATCATTCAAGAGTAACTGAGCTAAAGTTCATTTCCAGTATGTATTTAATATAAATCAATGAACTGAGTTACAGTGCAGTTCCAGTATGTATTCAGTATGAATTGAGTTATAGTACAGTTCCAGTATGAATTCATTAACAATTAATAAACTAAATTAAAGTTCAGTTCTGGTGTGTATTTATTATTAATAAATATGAGTTAAACGGCTTCTTCAGTATGTATTTAGTATGAACTGAGTTATCGTGCAGTTCCAGTATGTATTTAGTATGAATTGAGTTATAGTGCAGTTCCAGTATGTATTCAGTCTGAATTGAGTTATAATAGTTTCAGTATGTATTTAGTATGAACTGAGTTATAGTGCAGTTCCAGTATGTATCCAGTATGAATTGAGTTATAGTGCAGTTGCAGTATGTATTCAGTCTGAATTGAGTTATAGTGCAGTGCCAGTATGTATTCAGTATGAATTTGAGTTATAGTGCCGTTCCAGTATGTATTAAGTATGAATTGAGTTAAAGAACAGTTCCAGTATGTAGAGTTATAGTGCAGTTCCAGTATGTATTAATTATGAATTGAGTTAAAGAACAGTTCCAGAATCTATTCAGTTTGAATTGAGTTACAGTGCAGTTCCAGTATGCATTCAGTATGAATTGAGTTATAATGCAGTTCCAGTATGCATTCAGTAAGAATTGAGTTATAATACAGTTCCAGTATGTGTTCAGTATGAATCAAGTTATAGTGCAGTTCCAGTATGTATTCAGTATGAACAGAGTTAGTGCAGTTCCAGTATGTATTCAGTATGAATTGAGTTACTGCAGTTCCAGTATGTATTCAGTATGAATTGAGTTATAGTGCAGTTCCAGTATGTATTCAGTATGAATTGAGTTAAAGAACAGTTCCAGTATGTATTCAGTATGAATTGAATTATAGTGCAGTTCCAATATGTATTCAGTATGAATTGAGTTATAATACAGTTCCAGTATGTGTTCAGTATGAATTGAGTTATAGTGCAGTTCCAGTATGTATTCAGTATGAACGGAGTTAAAATGCAGTTCCAGTATGTATTTAGTATGAACTGAGTTAAAATGCAGTTCCAGTATGTATTCAGTATGAATTGAGTTATAGTGCAGTTCCAGTATGTATTCAGTATGAACTGAGTTAAAGAACAGTTCCAATATGTATTCAGTATGAACTGAGTTAAAGAACAGTACCAGTATGTATTCAGTATGAATTGAGTTATAGTGCAGTACCAGTATGTATTCAGTATGAATTGAGTTATAATGCAGTTCCAGTATGTGTTCAGTATGAATTGAGTTATAATACAGTTCCAGTATGTATTCAGTATGAACTGAGTTACTGCAGTTCCAGTATGTATTCAGTATGAATTGAGTTATAGTGCAGTTCCAGTATGTATTAAGTATGAACTGAGTTAAAGAACAGTTCCAGTATGTATTCAGTATGAATTGAGTTATAGTGCAGTTCCAGTATGTATTCAGTATGAATTGAGTTATAGTGCAGTTCCAGTATGTATTCAGTATGAATTGAGTTATAGTGCAGTTCCAGTATGTATTCAGTATGAACTGAGTTACTGCAGTTCCAGTATGTATTCAGTATGAATTGAGTTATAGTGCAGTTCCAGTATGTATTAAGTATGAACTGAGTTAAAGAACAGTTCCAGTATGTATTCAGTATGAATTGAGTTATAGTGCAGTTCCAGTATGTATTCAGTATGAATTGAGTTATAGTGCAATTCCAGTATGTATTCAGTATGAACTGAGTTAAAATGCAGTTCCAGTATGTTTTCAGTATGAACTGAGTTAAAATGCAGTTCCAGTATGTTTTCAGTATGAACTGAGTTAAAATGCAGTTCCAGTATGTATTAAGTATGAATTGAGTTAAAGAACAGTTCCAGTATGTATTCAGTATGAATTGAGTTATAGTGCAGTTCCAGTATGTATTAAGTATGAATTGAGTTAAAGAACAGTTCCAGTATGCATTAAGTATGAATTGAGTTACAGTGCAGTTCCAGAATCTATTCAGTATGAATTGAGTTATAGTGCAGTTCCAGTATGTATTCAGTATGAACCGAGTTAGTGCAGTTCCAGTATGTATTCAGTATGAACCGAGTTAAAATGCAGTTCCAATATGTATTCAGTATGAACTGAGTTAAAATGCAGTTCCAGTATGTATTCAGTACGAATTGAGTTATAGTGCAGTTCCAGTATGTATTCAGTATGAACTGAGTTAAAATGCAGTTCCAATATGTATTCAGTATGAATTGAGTTATAGTGCAGTTCCAGTATCTATTCAGTATGAATTGAGTTAAAGAACAGTTCCAGTATGTATTCAGTATGAATTGAGTTAAAGAACAGTTCCAGTATGTATTCAGTATGAATTGAGTTATAGTGCAGTTCCAGTATGTACTCAGTATGTATTAAGTATGAATTGAGTTAAAGAACAGTTCCAGTATGTATTCAGTATGAATTGAGTTATAGTGCAGTTCCAGTATGCATTCAGTATGAATTGAGTTAAAGAACAGTTCCAGTATGTATTCAGTATGAATTGAGTTAAAGAACAGTTCCAGTATGTATTCAGTATGAATTGAGTTAAAGAACAGTTCCAGTATGCATTCAGTATGAATTGAGTTATAGTGCAGTTCCAGTATGCATTCAGTATGAATTGAGTTAAAGAACAGTTCCAGTATGTATTCAGTATGAATTGAGTTATAGTGCAGTTCCAGTATGTATTAAGTATGAATTGAGTTAAAGAACAGTTCCAGTATGTATTCAGTATGAATTGAGTTATAGTGCAGTTCCAGTATGTAATTCAGTATGAACTGAGTTACAGTGCAGTTCCAGAATCTATTCAGTATGAATTGAGTTATAGTGCAGTTCCAATATGTATTATGACCTTTCCAGCAGATCAGAGCCCCTTTGCAGAGTGTGCCTTGTGAGTTCTTCACCAGGTGATACTTTAAGTGCTTCTGCTTCTTGGGCTGCGTGCTGAGCTTCAGGTTGATGTGGTTGGAGAATTCAGTGAAGTAGCGAAAGCCTTTCTCGCCACAGCCCACACAACTCCCGGAGAAACCTGCACACAACACACACACAGACACCCACAAATACATAAATGTTGTTCTACTGAAAATATGTACAGTATAAACACTCAGTACTTGGTTGAGGCTCCTTTTACATGAATTACTGCATCAGTGTAGCATTGCATGGAGGTGATCAGCCTGTGGCACTGTTGAGGTGGTATGGAGGTGATCAGCCTGTGGCACTGTTGAGGTGGTATGGAGGTGATCAGCCTGTGGCACTGTTGAGGTGGTATGGAGGTGATCAGCCTGTGGCACTGTTGAGGTGGTATGGAGGTGATCAGTCTGTGGCACTGTTGAGGTGGTATGAAAGCCCAGGTTGCTTTGATAGCGTTGCTTTGATAGCCTTCAGGTTGCTTTGATAGCGGCCTTCAGCTCATCTGCATTGTTGGGTCTGGTGTCCCTCATCTTCCTCTTGACAGTAGCTCATAGATGCTCTGTGGGGTTTAGGTCAGGTGAGTTTACTGCCCAGCACAGTGATACTGTGGTTATTAAACCAGGTGTTGGTACTGTTGGCAGTGTGAGCAGTGCCAAGTCCTGCTGGATGAATGAAATCAGCATTTCCATAAAGCTCCAAATCTGCTGGTGTTGGTCTACTGTGTTACATCAAGTCCAACATCAGCGCAGTCAGTCTGGTGCTGATATTTATCACAGAAAGCTTATTACAGAGAATCATTACTGGTGATGAGATATGGATTCATCACAGAGTGTCAACAACAGAAACATCCTCGATAAAGTTCACAAGTCAACATTCAGCTGCTGGCAGTTTTTTTAGTAGATTCATGTCTGATGAAGAGGTGAAGACAGCGGTGCATTCAGAACTCACAGCTCAGCCAAAAACATGTTTTAATGAGGGATTATGACAGCTGGACAAAGTGCGTTAAACAACAGATTATATACAGTATATAGACCT
>BRDA01081141.1:8497-24164 GCA_036984385.1 Crenuchus spilurus | reverse complement strand
CATGCACACCATTGTTGTTCAGTGTTCTCCTGATGGTGGACTCATGAACATTAACATTAGCCAATGTGAGAGAGGCCTTCAGTTGCTTAGACGTTACCTTGGGGACCTTTCTGACCTTGCTATTACACGCCTTGCTCTTGGAGTGATCTTTGTTGGTCGACACTCCTGAGGAGGTAACAATGGTCTTGAATTTCCTCCATTTGTACACAATCTGACTGACTGTGGATTGGTCCACAAACATGTGACTTAAAACAGGGCGCCCACTCACACCTGATTGTCATCCCATTGATTGAAAACACCTGACTCTAATTTCACCTTCAAATTAAGTGCAAATCCTAGAGGTTCACATACTTTTGCCTCTCATAAATATGTCATTTTGGATCATTTTCCTGCAGTGTAAACACAGCCTTAGACGTTTCTGTCCGCAGTTCTCGGTAGTTGTAGTAAACATGGTTAGAGTGCAGTAGACTAGTTGTAGGTTATCTGTCTGCAGGACTTGTGCTCGCCCCAGCCTGTAATCAAAGCCCCTCTAACATGAGCCCTGAGATAAAAATGAGTTGGAAAGCTAAAGTTTGGCCTCCTTTCATAGCCTAGGAAAGAGTAAGAGGCCGGATGGGTGAAGCCGAGGGCTCCTGACTGCCCCCCACACCTTCATTGTCTTCGTTTCAGGCCGGACTTGGATCCTGCTGTGCTGCTTCTGCTCTGTTTGTTTTTTCTGACTGAGCGTGTGTGTATGTAGAGTTAGAAAAGGCCAGGTCTCCATGGAGGCCAGCAGAGATGCCTTCACTGAGCTGCCAAGCCTGGCTAACTTTAGTGTATGATGTAGGATTTGTTTATGTGACTCCATGTTAACACTGTTGTTTAATGCAAAACCAAATCTGCACGTTTTTCCTCTCTTAGCGTATATGTAGTCATTCACTCAAAGCATGGTTGGAGTTTGTGCACCAAGAAACAAAAAGTGCACACATACCCAGAGCAGTGGGCACGGGTAATAGTGGTGGGTTGGGTACATTTCTCAAGGGCACTATAGCCATGAATAGATTTTCCTGCTGGTTCTGAGGCTCAAACCAGTGACCTTTTTGTTCCAAAACCGCTTCTCAAACCTTTATGTCACAGTTGCCGCTAATATGGAATATGACAAAAATATGGGCAAAAGGACATAACAAAAGTAATCACTTATCTGTCTCTCAAAGAAGTATATTAACCTGAAAAGTGTTTCCTGAAGCTAAAGTGGGTACCACATCCCAGCAGCTGATAGGCAGCTGCTTTGTAGAACTGTATTAGCTAGGTAGTTGCTATGGTGTGTCTACGTGGTTGCTAAGTGATTGTTACACAGTTACACAATGGTTGCCATGTAGTTGCTATGCTATTGCTGTGGTATCCCAGGTGGTTGCTATGGTGTTGCTATGTAGTTTGTAAGGTATCCCAGGTGGTTGACAAAGTGTTGCTAGGCAGTTGTTACGGTATCGCAGTTGGTTGTTAATGAATGAGTGGTAGTTTGGGGGTTGGCAAGTGGTTTCTTGCTGGTGGTTGCTATGCTGTTGCTAGGGTATCCCAGGTGGTTGCTAGGCTGTTGTTTTTGAACCACACATCAGATCAAAAAGCTGTATACAAGTACATTCCTGTTCAGACTGAACATCCTGGAGTTGTAATGGTGTTGACATCTCGATCAGGACTAGAATAGAAGAAGAAAAAGAAAAATAGAAAAAGAAGAAGATGCATCAGATAGTAATATAGTTGTGCACTGCTTTGCAATGGATGTTGCTGTGGATGTTTTAGTACTACAGTTAGTAGTATTACTACGGTAAAGCTCGCATTGCTGTAATATTACCATTGTTGTACCATAATACTACCATCATGGTGAAATCATGGTACATTTTTGTAAAAGAAGGGTTGAATATTGATTACATCACAATGTTATCTCCATTACTTAAAGTCTATTGATTAGACCAAACCCAAAGCTTACTTTAATGACCCTAATATATGTATTTATCTATTTTTAAAGCAGAAAACACAAAATCCAGTCAGTCAGCAGTGCCGGTTCATGGCTGACTAGTTGCATCTGGAGCTTCGTTCTGATCTATCAGTACAGCAGCTTGCATCAGAGTTGCATTAGACCCACATGTTTATTAATGGCAGATTAGGAGTGCAGTAATCAGGTCATTCAGCAGAGGAAGAGGCTTTACTCTGCAATGCTTCCAAAGGCATCCAGCTTGCTTTCCTTCACCAGGAGAGTGGGACCGGTGCACAATAGGATTACAGTCGGAGTCTGCAGGAATGCAAGTCATGATTAGGTCTGATCTATGAAGCATCGCATAACCGGCTTAGGGTGGCTTTGCTTTGATGAGCTTAAACTAGGGTAAATAGATACGGCCTTGTCCTTTAAGTTCCAGGTTACAGTAGCAGGAGAACGTTCTACATTGTTTGTTGACCATTAGGCTGATATGGGCCTGCATATCTCTATCAAACCCAAGACCCTGCAGCCAGTGGCGCCAGCTGAACAGAAGCTGAAGTCCATCCTAAGTTTATGGTGTTTTCAAGCTATACTAGTTATATTACTGTAATATTACCATTGTAGAACTGTCATCACACTGGTTTCCAGTCTCTTTTAGATTTTACAGTACTGTTACTGGTTTTTAAATCTATAGCACCATCATATCTTACAGACTGTCTATCTCTGTATGTTCCAGTCCATTTTTTAAGATCTAGATCTGCTTAAGTAGGGTGACCAGACATCCTCTTTTACCCAGACATGTCCTCCTTTTGAGACTTAAAACACATGTCCAGGCGGAATTTCACTAACGTCCGGGATTTTGTTTTACTCGAGAAGCATTTCGTTCACAAACTAGACTCGCCCTTATTCCGTTTGGTTGGCTTGAGTGAGATGTTACGCTACATTAAATGTACTTGGGCGAGCATTAGGACCCAGCAGAAATCCAAGCCGGTTTCCCTTTAGGCCGCCTACAAGCTCACCGATTGGCTCTGCCGTTTCTTGCTAACGTGTGATTGGCCGTCGCCGCTGTCACTCCTTCAAACAGCGTCTGTTTTCACCTGTAAGTTGTTTACATGTTGAGCATTTGTTCTGCCTGTGTCACGTCAGCTAGATGTATTTTAATATCAGAGGTTTAATAATAAAATTCATTAATATTTACATTTGAGTGTGTGTCTGTGTGTGTGTGTCTACCAGTCTGTGATAAGCCGTCTATTTACCGTACATGCCTCTAAGTGTAAGTATTATCAAAATAATTCAGAATTTCTGCTTATTTTTACTCAAAAATGAGGTATAATTATGAGATCTATTGACCATACAGTCCAAACATAAGTGTAACATTGGTGATAATGAGCTGAAATGAAGTTGCCTGAAAAGGATTGGGTGATAATTTTATGCTACATGCTTTTAACAGTTTATTATTTCTAAATAATATGTAATAATGTATAAATATTTTATTAATGATTAATATTAATTTTATGTTATTATTCATAATACATTTCATAGTTATTAATAGTATATTATTAATAGTAATGGTAGTTATTAATAAAATATAAATCATAATTTTACAATATTTTTTAATAATTAATAATGATACAACTTATAATTAGACTCAGCATCAGTACAATCATTTAAAAGGCATTTTAAAATTTGATTTATTTGATTTTATTTACCAGTTATATTTTTGTTTATTTGACTATAATCCCAAAATTCTTATTTTATAGCTATGCAGGTTTTTATAGATATGTTAGTTTTCGGTTATCATCAGACACTTTAGAACAGATTAGTGATGAAAACCGAGGTTCCACTGTATATACTACATGGCTGATAATAGGAGGATTGCACGCTAGCTATATTAGCGTAGCTCCAGTTCAAACCTAAAGAAGCAAACAGCAGACCAGTCTTACATTTGAGGCTGAGTGCAACATTGCGTACATGATATTTTTCCGGACTTGATACTGTAAAATGTCACAGAAGGAGTTGGCATTTGTTTCCATGCGCGTTTTGTGCTGTTCACTGCTGTAAGCCAGGCTGTTTTCTTTCCCCAACTTTATAATAGCCCCCACTGGGAGAAAACACAGCCCGCTCTCTGTGGGGCTTCCCATCTGATTTTAAATACAGCACACTCAAAGTGAAGGAGGCATCGAGGAAGAAGCCAATTTCATTCTGGTTAGTGCATTAAAACACACACATACATACACACAAACGCTGCCTAATTTGTGTGAATGATTTGGGCACTTCTGTCTCCTCTCTATTCCACACATGCACACACCCCGCGTTCCCCTTTACCCGCCCGGCAGCCCCGACAATGCTGACATATGACCCTGCCCTGGCATTTCTTTTTCTGTGTGTATTTGGATGCTTGCCCTGCATCACTGATTAGAGCAGTGCCAGATTTACGATAGTGGAGGACTTTTTTCTTTCCACTAACTCTAAATCAGCAACCCTGGAGGAGCTCGTAGGCCGGATCAGCAGCTTTGAAAACAGCCTCAAAGCACATAGTACAGCTTTAATGCTCAGTCATGTTGGTATCACTGAACTAAATATAATAATAATAATAATAATAATAATAATGATGATGATGATGATGATGATGATGATGATGATGATGATGATGATAATAATGATGATAATGATAATAATAATAATAATAATGATAATAATAATAACGATAATAATGATAATGGTAATAATGCTAATAATGAAAATAATGATAATGATAATAATAATAATAATAATAATATAATGATAATAATGATAATAATAATAATAACGATAATAATGATAATGGTAATAATGATAATAATGAAAATAATGATAATAATATTGATAATAATGATAATAATAATAATAATAATAATAATAATATAATGATAATAATAATGATAATAATGATAATAAGGATAATAATAATAATGATAATAATAATAATAATATAATATAATATAATAATAATGATGATAATAATAATAATAGTAATAATAATGATAATAATAATATAATATGATAATAATAATAATATAATATAATAATAATGATGATAATAATAATATAATATAATAATAATGATGATAATATTTCTAATACTGATAGTCAAGTGTCATTCAGAAAGATTTGGACTGAAAAGTGTTTGGGATGTTCGAGAGATGCTGCAATGAATCTGGACTTCTTATACATTGACTGCATCCCAATACCATAACAGTTGTGCCACACATCATCATTTCAAAATATCAAATATTGGATAATTTTCCTCAATAAATAAATGATGAGTATAATATTTGTGTCTCATTAGTTTAACTGGGTTCTCTTTATCTACTTTTAGGACTTGTGTGAACATCTGATGATGTTTTAGGTCACATTTATGCATAAATATAGAACATTCTAAAGGGTTCACAAACTTTCAAGCACCACTGTATGTGTGGTGATGGTGTGGTGTAGCATTTTTTTTAATTAAAATTTTTCTTTTTTTATAAAACATATGCCAATTTTTATCCTCTTCCTAATGTGGTAATAGTAGCCAATTAACCCACTAGGGGGCATCCACTAGGGGGCTCTCTCCATCACTTTACACTGTCTCTGACTCTAGGAGGGTGAAGACGAGCACAAGCCTCCTCCATTGCATGTGATATAGTCACCGCCTCTTTTAGAACTACCGCTGATACACCGTCACTGTGGAGCTAACGCGCTCAGCGGAAAGTGCAGGATTCCCAGCTCCACATGGACCAATCAGTAGACGCCAGAGCCAGCAGACATTGCAATGTGAAAGTGATAGAGAGTGAGAGCGTCATCTACCTGCCCAGAGAGAGCACTGCCAATTTTTGCTTTCGGGCCCCGGCTGTTGATGGTGGCGTAGCATTGTTGATGGAGTGTTGACTCATATCCGTGTCACTGCTTACAACAATAGCAGTCTCCCACCCAAATCTAAACCTGAGCAGGTCTGTGGCCAGAAATTGAAGGTCCAGAGGATGGTTAATACAAACTATGCATCAACAGATGGACAGCAGTGTTTAATTGTACACCAGCAAGGTGGAGCTACAACCTGTTTCTGATGATGGCCGATGTATGTAGAGGACTGTTTCATTCTTATAGACGTTCATTCACTCCCTCAGTGTGTGATGATCACGCTCATGCTTACACTCTGAGTTTGAGTGAAACTGAAAGACTATGCATGGCCTTCCCCTCCAGCAGGACTGAGTGAGTAAGCGTATGAAAAGAGCTTTGTTTGGTGTCCAAAACTCACAGTTTGAAAATCGGCTTCAAAACACAATTAGGAAGTCGTTTCTGCATCACAGTGGACACGGCACATTCTGTGACTGAATCATGGCAGAGGAACACAGAGACTCCGAACTGGATGTTCAGATGCAGAGGGACGGAGGTCAGATGTTTCACAGCTGCTTCAGCTCATTATGGATGTGCTTCATTTGTGCGTTTTCACTTTTTCTCAAAGATGCTTTAGATGTTTGGAGAGCTTAGACTGACAGACTATTTGAATTACAAATGTCTTAAACTGTGCCAGTGGTTTGATTTGGCGTGGTGTGAATTCTGATTGGTTGAATAAAGGCCTGTACTGAAGAACATTAACAATCCAACACACTATTATTATTATTTAGTGGGAAGAACCAACCTTGGCTTGGAGTGTTAACTGTGTGGTGATCACCAACCCTTTCCTCATTGCTCCTGTGTTCATTATAGAGGTTAACTGGTCCACTGTTGGGTGTCATTGCTCTGTACCACTCGCTGGAGTTGTCATTCCGCTCTGGCATCAATGGCCTGTAGGGTACCACTGTTGTTCCATTGGGAGACCGTGTACAAGAAGTCCAGTCTCAGTACACCTTCACTGTGGTGGCTCTAGAAAATCCCACAAAGTTAGAGGTTTCTGAGATGCTGCCACCACCATGTTTCTCCTGATACAATATTATTATACTTTACCCATGATGATGGTTTAACACTTAGAGTATTTATGCACATGGTAAACATCTGCGTCGTCCCAGGCTGAGCTCATTCTAAATCAGGGGTGGTTTATAATATTGTGCTATGACTGCTACATTAAATTATATAACTCTGATATTGATGATTCAGGCCAGGATTGTCTGGAATTTGAGAGAGAACAGAACCGTTCTCAGCCATCTTGAACAGTACCTGCACACCTGTACACCCCCTGTACACAGCGGTGTATAAACAAAAGCACATTAAGTATCAGACAGATACGGTAATTCTGTATTATCCCCCTGGAGTTGCCTATTCCGCCAGCGGCATATTAACAAAATTCCACCAAACACTTATATAACTCCGCTAAATTTTATCGTAGAAGCAAAACTAAACATACTCCAGAAACATTAAAGGGACTAGTTTTCAAATAAATATATAGCTTGAATCGAAATATGTGTTTAGATTCTTGTGAGAGAAGCTTAAATCAGCAGAGACACCTCTGTGAAAGCTACCAGCTGCGCATATTTTCCCGCCAAAAAAAGTGCACACCATCATTCATATGATAATGACATGGTAATTTCAGACATTCCATTGGTGGGTTTCAGCAGCTAAGAATCTGTGGAATGTTGACAAGCAAGCTGAAGTGATCAATAGACCTGTCCTGATTGTTCACACCTGTCTCATAAATATTCAATGTAGGGTTAGTGGCTGAGTGAAAACGGAGTGTCGCCTCACATTAGTTAAGCTTTAGAAATGAAACCACATAATGTCTAAAAACTGTAATGAGCAGTGTGTAGCCAACACCTCTGTGTATTCAGTTCTGAGCTCAAAAGTCGTATCTAGAAATGTACAATATATCAGCACATCTGAAAACAGGTTTTTGGAAAGTCTAAGTTTAGGGCAAATTTAATCCGAATATAGATTTATGACACTCTTACTGTTTTGACACTGTTGTTGCTGAGTTTGTGCTGAACAGAAGACCTTTTGAGGCTCTCAGTCAGTAGCTCTTCATTTTCCTAAGCAGCCCTTTTGCGGGCACTTTCACACATGTTGACACTTACAGACTGTATATGCCAGTCTCAGGCCTGAGTCTCATGGAGCCGATGCTAAACCGCGCTGTGTGTTGAGATTACAGATGAGGGCGGAGCAGCAGAGTCTGTGAGTGGAGGTGTCGGGGGAAATCTCTCAGCCACTCTACATTAATCTGAAGAGTGTTTTGAAACCTGCTAATCTCTGATGAGAGAAGTCGGGCATCTCCATGCGTCTCTGTTTCTTCGTGTTATGCAGTGATGTTGATTTGATGAGTTTATAACAGGAGAGACAACTTTTGGAGTGGATTACGAAATAACACAAGCGAGAGGCGGGGCGGCAAGCCGTCAATCAGGAGGTGAGAGTAGATTGTAAATAATTTCTTCTTACTTTTGCTGAACCAGAATGGTGCACTGTACACTACTGATTTCCAGCCCTGCTTGTATCCACATCCTTTTTGCGAGGCAATGCGAAATGCACAGAATCATTGTGAGTGGGGATTTACACATTTTAGCAGGGTGGAGCGATGTTGGAGCCAGAGGGATGCTTTGGAAAGTGCCCAAAATCACGTTCTGGTCCTACAGTAGTAGCCGTGAAACACATACTAGTGAGGCTGTGAGAACATATGCCAGATGTAGTGGTAGTAGTATGGACTTCGCCCGGGGAGCAGTTGGGGGTTAGGTGCCTTGCTCAAGATCGCTTCCGTCATGACTTGTCCGGGAATCGAATCAACGACCTTCCGGTCACCAGATCCACCACCAGACCTCAATTTACTGTCATATAGTGTCAGAAACCACAAAAGCAAGCCTGGTTGATGTTTCTTTACAACTCTACACTCTTGGAGGCGATGCTAATGCTAATAAACTTCAATCAGCTACGTTATCCTTGTAGCGCTAAACAGGAAGCACATTTCAAACAAATGTTTGGCATTAAGTGAATGTAAATATGAGCAAATCATTCCTTTAAACCTCTCTGTTTCTTCTCTACACGTGGTATGTATTTATTCGGGAGGTAGAGGGTAGGTGCAGATGGGAGGGAGGTTGAGCCTCTGCTGGAGCTGTGTGGTGGGGTTAGCCAGCGGCCAAGCTCCAGGCAAGGTTTAGAGCTGCCTGCTCTTCTTCTGAACAGGAAGAGCCGTGCTTCTGGCAATAAAGAGAGCAAAGAGGGGAAGGGAATTCAGTAAGAACTGTTTTTGAACAGTTACTGGTTAGAACTTGGGCCCAAGAGCTCCTTTGACCCGGAGAGAGAAGTATGGAGAAAATGTGGTGGTGTGGTTGGAGGAATGATGTTGCGTCAGAGCTTTGAACAGCAATATAGGCCAAACAGTAGTTTTGGGTTTGTTGTGAAGATTACGGCCACAGCTTCAGCACCGTTAATAATAATCACTCGCATGCCTCCAGCCCGGTATCAGTCTCTTTACTGCACTAAAAATGCAGAAAATATTTGCATTGTTTTCCTCTTCACTCTTAAAAAAGATGTTTTTCAGTAAAGAAAATGGTTCTGTATCTATTCTCATGGATAAAATGTTCTTTACATGGTGAAAGGGTTCTTCAGATTGATGAGGAAAGTGTTGTAGATAGTTCTATGTAAAGATCTTTTAAGAAAATGGTTCTACATTCCCCCAAAAGGGTTCTCTTGTACTTACAATGTCAAGCTTGTAATAATCGAGGAACCCTTTCTGGTGCTATATAGAACCATTTTCAAAAGGCTTCTATATGGAACCATCTACAGCACATTGCTCATCACTCTGAAGAACACTTTCATCATGCAAAGAACCCTTTGGGTTGTTCATGGTTCTTTTTTTCTAAACCCTTGAGGACCGTCTCTTTTAAGAGTGTAGAAAAGAACTTGCAAGCTACTTATTGAAACTTAAGGCTGAGGCCTGCTCGGATTGGATTAGTTTACCAGGGGGCGTCTGCTTTTTAAGATATGAGTCTTTTCAGAGTTGACACTGATGGCGTTAAAATCACTACAGGACGCCTGAGTTTCTGAGAAGCTCAGATTATTGTTTGCCCTGGTTATCATACGCTTTTGTCCCAGTTATTGTTCATCCACCCAGTTTTCATCTGCGCACCCATGTGACTCGCCACTAATTTTGCAAAAACAAAGCATCCACCCACGTTGAAAACAGCTGTGAAAACAAATAGCCCTGAGAACAGGTGTACAAAACAAAGGCTGCTGGTTGGACCACACCAGCACTCTCTAAAACAGAGCGTAAACTTGTAAGAGTGATGTTAAATGTTCATTTATCCATTTCATTGGTTTTTGTATTTATGTTCTGTATGTAAAACTATAGTTATTCTATATAAAATGTATTTTTGATAATATTTCAGAGTGTATTCTCTTACGAGAAATATTGCTCCACTTATCGTTTGTTTTGATGCCTGACTTTTGAATGAATTAGTGACGAAAACCGAGGTTCCACTGTATTAAGGAGAACTGACAGTTGTCCTGGTTGTCCACTACAGGGGCTACTGAGTCCAAAATGAAAGTACTTCTATGGAGATTTTGTGCAAAATTGTAATTTCAATTCGATTAATCTCATTAATACACACTAATGCACTGTTTTACACAAGACAGAACCTCATAAAACAAATCGGCACCACTGGTTAGCCGCTCGCTAACCAGTTAGCACTCTGTAGCTGAAATGCTAACATTCTACTGCACAAAACTGAGCTGGATTAGATAAACACAGCAATACTAGACACTTTACAAAGATTATTTTTATGTTATATGTTTTTAAACTTCCTAAAATTTATCACGTTGAGCATAAAAAAGTAGGAAAAATGTTATCAATGTTTTTAGCCGTTTAGCTCCATTCACTCCCATTCAGAGGACTTACAGCGCCCTCTAGTGCTCAACTTCACTTATTTATATAACGTGTTAAACAGGATGTGGACGTTATCTCACATTTATTACAGATTTTAGTTTATTTTTCCTCCACATAATCCTCAGGTAGTTTAATTTGTATGTAAATAAAATCACAGAGGAATTCCTGTAAAAGAAAAAATGTGTAATTTTTATATAAACCGAAAAGACCTAAAATCAACAAAACATGTTAGTTCATTTTATATTATATTCTTATAATTAAACAGATTTGCTTCAACCTTTGAGGGGTAATATCATAAAGGGGAGGTAACAGTTAATGCATTTAATTTATCATTGAACAATGGCTTTAAAAGTCTCCAGTTTTCCTCCGTGTGAAGCCAAATTTCTGCCTCTGCCAGCTGACTCATTCGGCTCGTTGGCCACTCGTGGGCCGGGTTGCTGCGGGCTGTGTGTGCTGGTTGTGATGACTCACTGTGTGGAAAGAGGCTGAAGAAGTGGCAGCAGTCTCTCTTTCTTCCATGCACTTCCAGTGTGAGTCAGAGAAACTCTGGGGATGCGGAGGGGAGCGTACCTGCATCTGAGTATAACGCCACTGATCTGACATCATGATGAGTTCAGTTTAGAGCTGGCACAGCTGCTTGATTATGAAAAGGGTCTTTTTGATGAATTAGTGAAGAGTATTTGACAGTTCGGGTGATGATCATTATGACCATTATGAAGGAAACCCTTTGACCCAACAGTTTATAGGGACTTAATTATGTACTATTAATATAATTAACATAATCACATAGTATTGTGAGAGCTGTTGGACTGTTTACGCTGGATTAGTTTTACCAGAAGGGATTTGTTTGGCTAATTTGTATGAGATCAAGAATCTGTAAATTCCTGCCAGAATGCTCAGAGATACACCAGAGCACACATTCAATAACAATAATAATGTGGCACGTTTTATTACAGCAGGACTGCTAGTTCAGTTAAAGAACAACATTCACTTATTACAATTAGTACTGTTAGACTATATAAACTACACAGTCTACAGATTCATACCGGATCACCACAGTTACCACCAGACTGAAAAACTACACTCACGTACTGTGACAGCTGGTATTACTGTTACATTAAAAACTATACACATTACAGATTCATACTGGATTAAATCTGCAGTTATTATGGTCACACTGTGAAATCTACAGATATTACAGATTCATACTGGATTAAATATGCAGTTATGGTCACACTGTGAAAACTGCAGATATTACAGATTCATACTGGATTAAATGGGCAGCCGTGGCCTAGTGGATTAAGTGGGGCAGCCGTGGCCTAGTGGTTAAGGATCTGGTCTGGTGACCTGAAGGTCACGACTGAAGTGCCCTTGAGCAAGGCACCTAACCCCCAATTGTAAGTCGCTTTGGATAAAAGCGTCTGCTAAATGCCTCAAATGTAAATGTAAATCTGCAGTTACTACGGCCACACTGTGAAATCTACAGATATTACAGATTCATACTGGATTAAATCTGCAGTTATTATGGTTACACTGTGAAATCTGCAGATATTACAGATTCATACTGGATTAAATCTGCAGTTATTATGGTTACACTGTGAAATCTGCAGGTATTACAGATTCATACTGGATTAAATCTGCAGTTATTATGGTTACACTGTGAAATCTGCAGATATTACAGATTCATACTGGATTAAATCTGCAGTTACTATGGTTACACTGTGAAATCTACAGATATTACTGATTCATACTGGATTAAATCTGCAGTTATTATGGTCACACTGTGAAAACTGCAGATATTACAGATTCATACTGGATTAAATCTGCAGTTACTATGGTTACACTGTGAAAACTGCAGGTATTACAGATTCATACTGGATTAAATCTGCAGTTATTATGGTTACACTGTGAAATCTGCAGATATTACAGATTCATACTGGATTAAATCTGCAGTTATTATGGTCACACTGTGAAAACTGCAGATATTACAGATTCATACTGGATTAAAATCACTCTGCTGTGCATCTCTCTATATCCTTTCCTCTCTCTTTCTCCTCCTCCCTTTCCCTCTCTCTCTCCCCTGTAACAAAACTCTCTCGTTCACCTTCAGAGTCTCTAGGAAGCTGTTTCTAGGAACATGCAGACTAAGCCTTTCTCACTCTCATCAGATTTCAGAACTCTGTGGGACTCTCTGGGATTTGTCAGAGTGCAGACGTATCTCTCATAATGTAAAGTGAGAATTTGTTTGGCTGTTAGAGCCTCGCCCTGCAGAACCGGTACAAAACAGTTTAAAACTGCTGCCACACCTTCGCTGTTCACAGTAAGCCCTTTCTGGTGCTTTGGGTTATTTCTGCTTTAGTGAGGTAACTTGTGATAATGAGAGTTTCTTGTGTCTGTGTACTGTTTACACACCTGTCACCATTAGGCCGTGAAGATGCAGATTTTCCAGGTTAATGGCCTACCTCTAACATCCCCTCGGTATAAGATTTATATGGAAAATTCATAGAATAAGTACAGTGACAATCTCAGTGTTGCTGAGGATGACCCACCACAAACAAAAATGCACAGAGAAGCAGATGGACTACAGTCTGTAATTGTACAACTTGCTTCTTTACCCAAACGACTGAATAACTTTAATACTAATGAAGATCTGGTGATGAAATTCTGATTAAATATACCTCAGTCTGTACTGAAAATGTCCACCAACCTGGAGACGGCTGGATGGGCGCCGGCCTCCACTCCTACAGCCGCGGATATTCGTCATCAGACATCAACACCGTCTACCTGCACTGTCAGTCTTTCACACAGACTGAGGTTTATTTCATCACCAGACCTTCTTTAGTATTAAAGTTATTCAATAATTTGGGTAAAGACGCAGACAGGACACCCTGAACAAAGTGAACCTATATGGTCAATGGAGCTGATCAAATGGACACCGTATGTAAACACAAGATATGTGTACCTAATGAAGTGGACACAGTGTCTTTCACCTGGGGAAAGTGAATGTTGTGAACCTTTAAAATCACATCACTCCACTCCCCTCTCCACCCAAAACTGTTACTCCACCCCTGCCCAAAATCACATCACTCCACTCCCCTCTCCACCCAAAACTGTTACTCCACCCCTGCCCAAAATCACATCACTCCACTCCCCTCTCCACCCAAAACTGTTACTCCATCCAGTCAGTTACTTCAGAGGGTAGCAGGTACTCTCCCCTTAAAAACACACTACTGTATATGTAGTCATGTGACTTTGCCGGTCCAGCCTACAAGGACAAAACATGGTGGAAAACTCAAACACTGAGCCAGTCGAGCAACTCCAGCGCCGCGTCGGGACACATTTTGGCTTTACTGACGATGACTCAGAAGAAACCAGAACTTAAAGATGAATCATAACGGTTCTGGTTCTGATGGGAGGTCATATCGCTCAGCACGTTCTGAGCTTCTAGTGAAAGATGAACTTTGATTAGGTCCAGAATCCATTTATTTGATTTCTTTGCTGTCAATTCAGAGGCGTTGATACACTTCCTGTCCATCTTTCACATCCATGAAGGACCACAGAGAAGACCACAGTCTGGACAGCAGAGATGCATCGTTACTGTACATGCTTGTCCTGCAGGAACAGTTGGCTTCTACTGGTCCCAGCCAGTGCTGCAGTTATCCAAATAGCATCCAGGCCTCGGCGCACACAAAGGGCCCAGCTAGGCAAGCGCATCGATTCCCATCAAACGCAGTGTCCAAATGTTTATCACTTAATGGGCCCACTCACGCAGACCCCCAGGGAGACGGCATTGATCCCGGTGCACGTATCTCTGCATCCTGAAGGGCGCTAATGCTGCATGCGATCAATACCTGGGGTCATGGAGGTGTGACGGAAAGGGGCGCCTTGATTTGGAGGAAGCATGGAGCAAGACTAATGGATGTGAAGTCTCTGCAGCTGGGAGGATGGCTTTGTGATGTGTGGCATGTTGTGGGGTCGTGTACGGGTCAGTGGAGTTCAGGTTCAAAGCAGAATCCATTCCAGACTTGGTCAGTTGGGTTATATCTGGTCAAATTAAGGCTGGACGATACAGCCAGCAAAACTCACAGTTTCCTATGTCATTTGGTTACTGATGATTATTAGGTGCATGTTATAATGCTTAATTCTAAGCATTCTGGATACTGTGCATCTCTCAGAGCTACAGCTGCTACATTCCTAATATCAACACTCCTGAACCAGAGACAACATTAGAAGTGTCTTACCTGGACTAAGGAGACAAAGAACTGAGTTTTGCACTTCATTTGAAGCTCCTAGAGTCTGGAGATGCACAGAATCCAAGGTGTCTGACGTCCAGTGTGCAGTTTCTGCAGTCTGTGATGGTTTGAGGTGCCATGTCATCTGCTGGAATGGGTCCACTCTCTTTTATCAGAGATTTTATTAGATTTTAGAGCACTTCATGCTTCCATCTGTTGACAAGCTTTATGGAGATGCCCAGCAGCTGCCCACAGTGCCAACACTACTACTGACCATCATATTACTGTGCTTGATTGGCCAACTCATGAATTATAAACCACATTGAAATATGCCACTTTTTCATAATGATGATAATATTTAATAGGGATGCACTGAAAATTTTTGGCCAAAACCGATCGCGGTTTTTCATTTCTATAAATGATTATAAAATTAGTTTACAAAATAAGTCTTGTAGTGAGTCAGGAATGAATGTCTGTATGTTAATAAGCTGGTTTGACATCATTAGGTTAAATAACATGAGTTTAATTGATGATTCTTTTATATTTGTATATAAAACAAAGACAATAATATATGAATATGTATGAAGATGTTACATTATTACTAATATAATCATTATTACATTGTAGAAGTATGTATAAGTATATAATAACAGAAAC
>BRDA01081137.1:0-16068 GCA_036984385.1 Crenuchus spilurus | reverse complement strand
TGTATTAGACATGAATGGGAGAGCATTCCTATTTCTAAACTTGAGAAACTGGTCTCCTCTGTCCTCAGACGTCTGTTGAGTGTTGTAAGAAGAAGAGGGGATGCCACACAGTGGTATAAATGGCCTTGTCCCAACTTTTTTGGGAGTTGTTGAAACCATGAAATTTTGAAACAACATATTTTTCCCTTAAAATGATACATTCTCTCAGTTAACTTTTGATCTGTGATTTGTGTTCTATTCTGAATAAAATATTAGATGTTGGCATCTCCACATCATTGCATTCAGCTTATATTCACAATTTGTTTAGTGTCCCAACTTTTTTGGGAATCCGGTTTGTAGAACAAAACTGAAGGCTTTCTGTTCAGCGGAAGACTTAAACAGTGCCAGTCATGACATAAGGGACAACCATGCAGTTGTACAACGACATGAGCACATTCACCGTCACCAAAACATGACTCCAAGCATAGTAAAAAAAAACGGATGCCTGTACTGTGCTTACAACGGACATTTGTGAGATTATTGCTAAACGACAAGAAAATATTGATCAGCGTTTTAATGATTGTCTTGAAAAGGAAAGGGTAAGGGTGATGCTAAACAAAAATGACTATGGCTCTGTGTTTGGTTCTACAAAAACTGAAACATCATTTCAAGATGGTTCAGTCAAATGCTCAAAGACGGGTTCAAATAGCAGTCGTAAAGCAGAGGCTGAATTTGCAGCTAAAGTAGAACAAGCAAAGGTCACGCAGGAAATGCACAACAAACTAAAGTCAACCAAATGGAAAATGAATGGAAATTAAAGGAAAATGAGGCATTGACAAAATTAAAACAAGTGGAGACAAAGGCAAGGCTTGAGCAGTAAAAAATTAAACTACAGCAGTTAAAGGCAGGAAGTGAAGTAAAAATAGCAGCAGCACGTGTAAGAGCCCTGAGCCACTTTAAATGACCTTGAAAACTGTGATTTAGCATCCTGCCACAACTTTGAAAATGCTTTAAATGATCCTGTCAGAGAATCACAGTCCTTCTTATATCCATTGGCTCTATCATTTAAGCATCACCAGTGAGGAACGAGAAGAACTTAGCTTAGCTGAAGCTCTTGCCAATTCTCTTACCTTAAACCAACTTCCAGTACCTGAGCCAGATATCTTTAGTGGTGACCCTCTAAAGTTTGTTGACTGGAAAGTATCCTTTATGGCACTAACTGGCAAAAAACCCTTGCCTGTATGTGAGAAAATACTGTATCTAAAGAGTTATCTTGCAGGTGATGCACGAAAGGCAGTAGAGGGATATTTTTATTGCAACACTGAGCAGGCATACTAGGGCATCTGGAATCTTTTGCAAGAAAGGTATAGCAGCCCATTCATTGTCCAAAGAGCCTTTAGAACCAAGCTTGCAAAATGGCCCTATATACCTGCTAACAAACCCCTAGCACTGAGAGAGTTTGCAGACTTTCTCCAAAGCTGTGCAGAGGCTATGTCCCAAGTCAAAGGTCTGGATATCCTCAATGATTGTGAAGAAAATCACAAGCTTCTCAAAAAACTGCCTGATTGGATAATACAGAGATGGAGCCGCGTTGTTGTGGAGGAGCTAGACAAACACCAGGAGTATCCAAGCTTTGCTCACTTAAACACAGTTCATACAAAGGGAAGCTAAAGTTGTTTGCAACCCCATTGCTTCACCATTCCTAATGAGTGAAAAAACAGAGGAAACATATTAAAAGAGCTAAAGCACTTGGTACAACTGTCCAGACAAAGTCTCATTTACCCACAGTGGTCACTCCTAAACCTAAACCACCTTGCTTGTTTTGCAAGAATGAATACCATGGCATTTCCAAGTGTTCTATCTTTGCAGCAAAAACCATTGATGAAAGGAAGGGTTTCATTTGTGAAAATCACCTCTGCTTTGGATGTTTGAAAAAGGGCAATGTAACTAAAGAATGCAAAGGACATCACTTCTGCAGTAAGTGTGGTTGACATCACCCCACCTGTCTGCATACACCAGTGATCCTCACTATTTTTTTCAAGAGAGCCATATTGACAGATCAAAGTCAAGGAGAGAGCCACAATATCACCCCAAATCACTCAAATAATGGAAAAAAATTAACAACCCACCTATGGACTATACCTTTGCGCACTGAATATATTGCTCTAGTTAGCTTATAGAATCACTGCTGCCATGTAGCCACTCTGCTGCAGGGTTGCCAGGTCCAACAAAAATATCCAGCTTAAAGTCAGTCTAAAACCCACCGTTTAGAAGCTTAAACTAGCCCAGAATATATGTCTGTCACACATTTGAAGCGAATGGTAAAACAACTGTGCACGAGTGTACGACTTAGTATTTTGTTTATAAGGGATTTATGATCATTATTGCTATTTATCTTAAAGTTATTAATATGATAACATAAATGTTTTATTAGTTCTTTTATAAGTGTTAAACAGTGAACCTGGCAACAGCAGAGTCTCGTGCAGCCTGCTGTTGGAAACAGTGCCTGTGTTGCCAGGTTCCACAGTATCCCTGATTTGGAACCAACTTTAATTGAAGCAAAATGAGAGGGCAAGTGCTTGGAATGTAAAGGGCATTGCAGTATATGTCTCTGTAGCATGCTTTAAAAATACTTTGGCTGTGCTGGCGTACTTTCGTAACCGGTCACGAGAGCCACCAATAAAGCACGGCAAGCCGCATGTGGCTCGGGAGCCGTGGAGTGAGTATCCCTGGCATACACAGAGAGAAAAGGAACCAGAAGAAAGGAGAACTGAGGACTCTGTCCCCCCAGCTGAGAGTGCAAACAAAGAAGGGCATAAAGTTATGACCCACCTACTTACGAGAAAAACATCTGCCACATCCAGCATCATACCAGTTTTTGTGTCGGCTGCATCTGAACCACACAAAGAAATACTCACATATGCCTTACTCGACACCCAGAGTGACTCTTCATTCATTTTAAGAGATTTAGCATCCGAGCTGAATGTGGATAAACAACCAGTGCAGTTAAAGCTTAGCACAATGACCTCTGTTGACACAGTTGTGGCGAGTAAACTTGCTAGCAACCTGCAGGTGCATAGCTTTGACTCGGACACCCATGTCAAATTAAAACAAGCCTACTCCCGTGACTATCCCAGTTGACAAGTCCCATATTCCCACTAGAGAAACTGCACTCCAGTGGCCACACCTTAAAAGTATAGCCAACCAGTTACAGCCATTACAAGATTGTGAAGTGGGCTTGCTAATTGGCTATGACTGTTCATCAGTACTAGCTCCCCTAGAAATTGTCATAGGACAACTAACCGAGCCCTTTGCACAGAGAACCATACTCGGTTGGAGTATCATTGGTTCTGGTAACCCCCACTTACACAGAGAGGGAAATCAGAGTTATGTGCACCGAATGACAGTCAAAAAAATGCCTACACCCTCAGTTGCTGATGTGCTAAAATTCTTAGAGTCAGACTTCAACGAGAGAAACTATGAAGATAAGTACGTACCTCAGGATGATCATTTTTTTTACAGCTTCTCAGCAACACAATAAAGCAAAGAAATGATGGACACTACCAGATGCCCCTCCCCTTCAAGGACAGTAAGCCACCAGCCCTTCCCAACAATAAGAGGCTGGCTACAGTTCGACTGCAACACCTAAAGAAAAGGTTAAAGGCTGACAAACAGTATCATGAGCATTACAGTGCTTTTATGAGAGACATTATCAGCAGTGGTGATGCAGAACTAGCTCCTCCTGTGACTGATGAGATTGCATGGTACATCCCACACCATGGGGTGTACCACCCCATAAAGCCAACAAAGTTAAGAGTCGTCTTTGATTGTTCTGCCAAATTTCTTGGTGTTTCACTGAACGATACTCTTCTCACCAGACCTGATATGATTAACTCACTGGTGGGTGTGCTCTGTCATTTCAGAAGGGAGAATGTAGCCATCGTCTGTGACATTGAAAAAATGATCCATCAATTCTTTGTTTGCCCCGAGATGCGTAACTACTTACGATTTCTATGGTGGCCAGATGGACAATTGGACACAGAGCCCAATGAGTACAGAATGGCTGTACATTTGTTTGGGGCTGGATCTTCCCCTGGATGTGATATTTTGGCCTAAAGTATCTAGCACAACAGCACAGATCTGACTACCCTAAGGCCTCAAACTTTGTTGAAAGGAGCTTTTATGTAGACGATGGGTTGACAAGTGTCCCATTAGTCAAAGAGGCTCAAGAGCTTGTCACTGAAACACAAGCCCTTTGCAAACTTGCAGGTTTATGTTTGCATAAGTTCAATTCCAACCAAAGTTATGCTTTGTCTCATCTTGCACCCTCAGAAAGAGCTACCACAACAGTCACTCAACCTCAAACCTCATCCTATATCAGAAAATTATGTACTTGGAATTCAGTGGTCAATCAAAAATGACACTTTCAATTTCAATGTAAACACAAAGGACCAACCTCCTACTCATCGAAGCATACTGTCAGTGATCTCATCTTTGTATGACCCACTCGGGTTTGTAGCTCCCTTCACTTTGAAGGGCAAAAGTATTGTACAGGAGCTCTTCCATAGAGGCACCGAATGGGATGATCCCATTCCTGAAAATCTGCGCTCACGGTGGGAAGACTGGAAAATTGGTTTGTAAAAGTTGAAATCAGTCATAGTACCCAGATGTTACCATCCACCAGAATTAAAGGACATTATTAAAGTGGAACTGCATCACTTCTCTGATGCCAGTAACATTGGCTATGGGGCGTACTCCTATATTAGGTTTAAAAGCAATAACAACAAAGTACACTGTAGTCTGGTTATAGCTAAAACTAGGGTCGCACCTACCAAAGTTACAAGCATTCCGCGACTAGAACTCTCAGCTGCAGTCAAGTCTGCTAAAATGAGCGTTATGATAAAATCAGAACTTGAGATGAACATTGATAGAGTTCTTTTGGACTGAGTACCAAGTAGTCTTGGCATATATTAACAATGAGGCACGAAGATTCCACATCTTTGTTGCAAATCGTGTTCAGGTGATAAGGGAAACTACAGATCCCAAACAGTGGCACTACATTGATACAGCTCAGAATTGAATCCAGCAGAACATGCCTCTAGAGGCCTTAGTGCATCAGAGATCATGATGACCTGTTGGTTGTCTGCTCCAAAGTTTCTGTGGGAACAAGAGATTTCCTAATTGGCTACCCCTGCAGCTGAGCTGCTGGTAGGAGATCCAGAAATTAGAGCAGTCAAAACCTTCACAACTCAAACATGTGAATGAGATCATCCTCAATCGCTTTGAAAGGTTTTCTAGCTGGCCAATGCTCCTTAAAGTGGTTGCAAGAATAAAAAGACTGATGAACAAAACCCAACATGGCAATGTTGTAACAGCGAATGAACGCAAAGGAGCTGCTGACATAGTAATAAAACTCCTCCGGCAGCAAGCCTTTCCTCAAGACCTGAGAGTGTTGAAGGCAAAGGATAGCCTTCCAGGCTCCAGTCCCCTCTTTCAACTGGATCCCATTGTGGATCAAGGACTTCTTCAAGTTGGTGGAAAACTAGAGAAATCAACACTCTGCCAGGGATTTAAACACCCTGTTATCCTCCCAAAGGATCATCACATTACAATGTTGATTTTGTCTCGCTTTCATTCAACGATTTTTGCCATCAAGGCCGACGCCAAACCTACATGGACATCGGAGCAAATGGGTTTTGGGTGATTGGTGGGAGCAAGGAAGTAGCAAAGCTAATAAGTAAATGCATGCAGTGTTGAAAATTTCGGTGGCCTACAGAGGAACAACATATGGCTGAGCTACTGAAGGAACAAGTTGAAGTCTCGGATCCTTTTGTTTACTGTGGAATGGACTGTTTTGGGCCATTTACCACCAAGCAAGGCCGCAAAGAGCAAAAAAGGTATGGACTCCTTTTTACCTGCCTTTCTTCACGTGCAGTCCACGTTGAAGTGTTAGAAGACCTCTCTACAGACTCTTTCATTAATCCCCTCAGATGCTTCATCAGCTTAAGAGGAGCTATCTGTAAGCTGTACTGTGAGCAAGGTACAAATTTCATTGGGGCCAAAAATGAGTTGAAGGAGGCTCTCGAGGAATGTGACACAAATGCCTTGGAGGCATTCCTTGCAGATAAGCAGTGCGAGTTCATATTTAATGCCCCATCTGCTAGCCATACTGGAGGTGTGTGGGAACAACAGATTTGAACCCTTCATAATGTTCTTAATGCCACCATCATTCAAGCACAAGGCAGGCTGGATGATGCTACTCTAAGTACACTGTTTTATGAAATGATGTCTATAATCAACAGCTGACCATTAAGCATTGACTGAATCAATGACCCTAAATCACCTGAACCTCTAACTCCAAACCATCTCATCTTAATGAAATCAAAGGTTGCCTTGCCTCCCCCTGGAAAGTTTGTAAAGGAGGATTTCTATGCAAGAAAGAGATGGCGCAGAGTGCAATATCTAACTGAACAATTTTGGAGTAGATGGAAAGTACCGTTTAAACATTTCTACAAGACAGAAATGGCACCTGCCTCGTCGAAATCTTGAGGTCAATGATATAGTCATTGTGAAGGAAGATATGCTTCCCCGAAGTCAGTGGCAACTGGGATGAGTTATTGAAGCACCAAAGGAAGATGATGGTTTGGTGTGCAGAGTCAAGATTCAAGTTGGTGTTTGAACTCTAACAGAGAAGCAGGGTACAACACACAAACCTCACATAATTGAGCAACCTGTTAAAAAACTTGTAGTTCTTCTTGAAAGTCAATAACTGATATTGTTTCTTACTCCTATCAGACATATTACTGAAAGTTAATGTGTGATGTTAATGGCATTTGGTTTGTTCTTAACATCTTTAGCGTTAATTTTTCATGCATAAAATTGATTTATGCACAATGTTACCATGTTTATCATGCACGTTTTTGGTGGGAGTGTAAATGTCAAATCTACATTGTTACCAGTAATGTCCAGTAGAGGGTGATGTAGCCTAGTTTGCAGTGAGCTAGGACTTTAAAAACCGGAAAAGATGAGTTAGCACGTTTGCTGTTTTTCATCATTGTGACTCTGAACTGACACGGTACATTTGTCAGAAAGCGACTCAAGGCTCTCTAGCAGCAACACAGACTTTACCAGCATAAAAAACCTAGCATCTCTTGGACAGCGGAGTGAGGTACAACTTTTAGAGTTGAATTAGTTTATGAAGTATGTCCTTTGTCATGTATTTATAATGTGTCATACAAAGCATCTAAGCAGATGTATTTTACTCTTTTTGTAGTTTTCACGGTGTATTTGGTTTGGATGAAGTAAATGTGACTCTATTGCACTCGTTTTGCTGGGGAATAGTAACTGATATTTTATGAATTGTGCTTGTGGTGAACTGGAAACAGAACATTAAAGAAGCTTCCATTTTAAATTACTCTGTCACAGAAACTACGCTCAGGGTTTTACTGTCCCTTAAATAGTCAGAGAGGTATGGGATAATGCCAAAACTTTGAACCAGTCCTTCCCATTTCCCGTGGTTCATTGATATTTTCAAAGCTTCAAATGTCATAGTCACATGAGGGTAGGTCAATACAAGCTCCGGTTCACTGTGTCAAATCAGTAAGTGTTTGAAAAGTGACAGGAGCTTCAAAGCTTCAGAACTGAAAGTCCCATCTCTAAGAAACAAAACTGTTGCTCTACACAAAGACGGCCTAGGCTATAAGAAGATTGCTAACACCCTAAAACTGAGCTACAGCACAGTGGCCAAAGTCATACAACAATTTTCCAGGAAAAAACAGGCCTCACCAGGGTCGACCAAAGAAGTTGAATCCATGTGTTCAGTGTCATATCCAGAGGTTGGTTTAAAAAAAGATGCACGAGTGCTGCCAGCATTTCTGCAGAGGTTGAAGTGGGAGGTCTATACACTGCACACTGCATCAACTCGCTCTGCATGGCCGTCATCACAAAAGAGTCTCTTCTGAACCTGACACACAACAAAGCCCACAAACACTTTCCTAAGACAAGCAGTCCAAGAGCCTGGATTACTGGAAGTGTCCTCTGATCTGAAGAGACCAAGATGGCTCAGACAGTGTCCAGCATGTGTGGTGGAGCCCTTGTGAGGATTATCCAGATAACTGTCATGCCTACAGTCAAGTATGGTAGTGATAGCATCATGGTCTGGGGCTGCATAGCTGCTGTTCAGTGAAGGAAACATGAACTCTAACATGTACTGTGACATTCTGCAGCAGAGCACAATCTCCTCAGTCAGAAACTGGGTCACATGGCAGTTTTGCAACAGATGACAGCTGCCTTGCTGAGGAAGCTGAAGGTAAAGGTGATGACCTGGCCAAGTCTGTCTCCAGACCTAAACCTAATTGAGCACCTGTGGAGGAGCACAAGATATCTAACATCCACCATCTCTGTGATGTCTTCATGGAAGAGTGGAGAAATATTTGGTGGCAAACTGTGCAGCTCTGGTGAATTTATGCCCAAATTGTTAAGGCGGTGATAGATAATAATGGTGGTCACACATAATATTGACAGTATGGGCACAATTTGAACATGTTCACTGTGAGATGTATTCACTTGTGATGCCAGCTGTTTGGACATTAATGTCTGTGTTGATGTTCAGAAGACAGTAAATCTATACTGTTATACAAGCTGTACACTGACTACTCTGTTATAACCAAGTCTCATTTCTGTAGTGATGCCCCATGAAAAGATATAATATATGTGCTGAAATGTGAGGGGTGTACTCACTTTAGAGATACTGTACATAACATTTTACATTTTTAAAAATACTTTGATTATACTTGTGACCTTCCCCTAACACACTGTCCCATGTCACGCCATCATGTCTGTCATATCTAGTCAACTTCATTGTCCACACCTGTCTGTCATGTTAATCACAGCCCTCTCTTGTCTGTCACATCAGTGTCGACTCTAAGGCCTACATCTAATGACTTTCACATGATTTTTCAGTCACAGAGAAATTTTCAAAGTTGGGATAAAATCATGACAGTCTTGCTAGAGTCGAGTTGCAGTCACGTCATCTCGATTCTTAAGTGTAAGGTGGTCAGGACTGAAAGCTTTAATCAGTCTTTTTTGCGTCGAGGCGTTCAGATAAAATCAAACATGTTTAATATTATTACAAGTTGTAAGAGTTGACTCGAGCAAATAGTGACGTGAACACTGTCGGGAACCAATAAGAGAGCTACAGGAAGCTGCAAAGGCAAGTATATGGATGCCTCGCAGGTAAATATGGCTGACGAGCTCAGTTCTCCTGGACTGTAGAAAAGGAGCAGAAACTGGTGAAGCTGTGGAGCGAGCAAGAGTTTTACCATTTTTTACACGACAGACAAAAAGTAAAAAAGGGGACAAATTGCTGAAGCCCTTGAAATCCCAGGTGAGCGTAGGCATCCAGAAATAGACATCAGGTCCCTTTATCAACGAAAGTGCCCTTTTGAAACGTTTTTTTTTTAAATATTATTATTATTATTAACATTTTACTGAGGTCGGTTTGAAATGATCTTTTGAAAACCTGAGCGATTAAAAACAATGCCCTGAAATGAGCCACCACCTCGCACACACCCGACCTCTCTCTTCCTGTGTCACACCAGATGCAGCAGCTCAGTTCAGTTCAGCGAGTGGAAGGAAGCGTCTTCAGCACAGCACACACGGTCACAGATAGGCTTCTTCTCCCGTGCCCCACCAGCCAGGTCACATACACATCAAGTAAAATCCTACCGTTTGCCCTCTAAGCCCAACGTGAAATCATTTTGTTGTGCAGTAAAATGTCTCATACAGCACCAAACTACTAAGCATTTTTAGCCGACTGGTCACCTGATAAACTAGTCGCTCTAGCCAAAATCAATGATAGATAACGTGAGGACGACCACATACAAATAATTAAGGTAGAGTTTGCAAATCTATGTGTTAAGCTGAACATTTTCTGTTGTATAGGTTTTGTTAGGCAACATAAATTAACACATTCATTTGTGAAAGAAGAAACGGGAAGTTCCCCATCACCTGTGATTTGATGTGGATTTTATCAGTTGGTGGTGACTTTTTTCCATTGAAAACTCACGTTTAGAGAATGTTACAAATAAAAGTCAAATTTCATTCAACATGTGCTTGTAATTTTTTTTATAATGAAGTGTTCCACGTGCGCTAAAAAGTGCCCTTTTTTCCCCCCTGAGCACTTGCCCCCCAAAATGTCTGTGCACGCCACTGCAGGTGAGTGTGCTATGCTAAAGCTAACTAGCTAACAAAACACTACTGAATGATGCTATTTAATGATAATTTTAATCTTAAAAGTGATTTTCTCCAACAGCTTGAAGAAAATGAGGAGCAGACATACAGGACCAGGAATGCATGGATGTGAATCCTATGTTGACAGTATTTGAGCTCTGATAGCTCTGTATTTGTAGTGCATGTTACTATATTTAGATTTAGCACTATGTTGTCTTATTGTGCATTGAGTTATTTTTGATACATTGAAAGCTTTAATAAAAACCCATTTTGCAATAATTCTGCTCTTTATTGTATTAATTCTGTGTAAAACAAAAGCAAATGGGAAATAATCTCAAAAGAATCTAGATGCAGTCTTTAAATTAGTGAACCTGCAAGATCCACAGTCGTTAGGTGTATGGTAGGCTTAAGCCATGTCATGTCGTATCTTTGTCAGTCATTCTGTGTATCTGTGCATTCATGTTCACGTTGTCTGTGTGTTCCACATTCATGCCAAGTTCAGAATTGTTCACGCCATGTTAATCTGCTTGTTTCATGTTTAAGCCCTCGTACTTGTCTTTGTTTCCATTCTCTGTTTAATGTCTTTTGTTTTAAAAGCCGCTGCTGCCCCTCTCCTCATGTATCATCCAGCCTTCTTACAATATTTTATGATACAGTCAATATTTCAGTCCTATTTATATCAGCTGTAATAACTTACAGGAAATTGATCTATTCATGCTCCCTCTTCTGCCTTCTCTTGGTTGTTCTGATGTAACTTCAGCCATTTTCTTCCTCCTGTTGAAGACGTTTCAGTAAGAAATCACATCACTCAGTTCACACATTGAACACAACACACCTGCCTGCTGCCTTAAACTCACTCAGACAAGTTTTATATCAAACACAGTCATACAGTCATAGACACTGGAGCTCCTGAGATCTCACTGTTGTGTATGTGCAGACTGTAAAAGCTCTTTTCCTCATTAGACTGACCACTGTCACAGGTCTCAGGTCAGTAATATCATTCACAGTGTCTCTCTGTCTGAATGAGAGCTTTTCTTACACTCAGTATTCACCACTCTGCTTTTAACCAGTTAACACAACACATCAACCTTTAAACCTGCTTTATAACTTATCTTACGAGCTTAATCAGTGAACAGGAAATCTTATTTCTCCTGTTTGAGACAATAATCACATTATATTTCACTGATATGATGACTATCAGTGTTAAAAGTCTTCATCTGACTTTGTTTACTCATGAACGTCACTGAGATTAAACATGTACTGACTAAACTTCTGAACTATGAATCATTTACTGAAGTACATACCTTTACTCTTCTCTTTACCTTCACTCAAGTGGCAGAATTCACTGTTTAACGTCTTCTCAGAGTTTCTGAATATCCAGGAGATCAAATCAGAGTTTATTGTGAATAAAACGTTGTTCTTTGACTTTTACTTCCTGATTCATTCAGTTTCACTTTCTCTTACTAAGTGTGATGTCACATCCTGTTCACTTGTTAAGAACACTGGACTGGATGAAGATGAGCAGATCTCTTTCTCAGTGTAATATGAATATGAGGTTTCTGGTTCTAGTTGGTAGAACCTAACTGCTGTGTAGAGCAGAATAATAATATGTGGATAAAATTAGTTTGATTGATATTTAGCACAGTGCCAGCACTAACCATTTGGGTGCCCTAAGCACAAATGACATGGCATCATGCAGACTTCATAACACAAAGTTACACTCTGCCAAACAATGGTGACACAAAAAAGCCAAAAACATTATCAGTTTTGTCAACCTTCATTTAATTTTTAAAACAAAATGTTTACAGGTTCCTTCCTACCATGTCCACCACCATTTCAACTAGGAATGAGCGAGTACAGTACACTACAATCTGTATCTGTTCAACCATCTAAATTATCTGTACTCGGCGTGGACTGGGCGTAAATCGGAATTGGGTGTGGTTTAACCAGAAGTGGCTTAAATCGGTACATAATTTTAGTGATGGAGTCTGAGGCCTTGTCCACACATAGCCGGGTATTTGAATAAATGCATATATTTTTATGCGTTTGGGCCTTTCATCCACATGCAAACACAGTTTTACACCACCAAAAACGAATGATTATGAAAACTCCTTCTAAAGTGAAGATTTTGGAAAACTCAGTTTTTGCGTTTGCGTGTGTACATGTGAAAACGGCGTTTTAGAGTCCAGAACATCACAATCTGCGACAAATGATGCTGTGATGTCATATGCGTGACCACTGTAATTGACTGCCTTGCTGTGGAAGGATGAACGCCAGAAGATAAGTTTTCATTTTTATGTTAATTCAAACACTCTTTGCGTGTTTGTTTTTACAAGTTCAGCTTCTCCAATACTTGGAGGAGCAAAGGAGAAGTTTTTTGTTACTTACTTTTTTGTTTTGAAGGATTCTGATTGGCTGACATTGGCGTTAGCTTTGTGTTACACTGCCATCTATGCGCTTGGCGTCTTTATGACCACACTCTACAGCGTATATTATGGAGTACCAAAAATGACAAAAGTATAAATAAATAAATAATTAATAAATTAATTAATGTAGGTTTTTCATGAAAAAGTGTATATACTAATAATAAATGTTTTTACTTTATTTATGTATTTCCACGTCTACATTTATTTATTTATGTATTTAACATGTGTACATTTATTTATTTATGTATTTCCACTCGTGTGCATTTACTTTTCTTCAAACCATATGTTGAGTGGGCGGTGCTAACCTCATTATAAAAGCACGATTGGTCAGTTTGGTGAACCAGACAGAAGCAATCGAACAACACTATCTTGTAATAACCTGAGTTGGCTAAGCTATTCTATTAACTCCGCAATGGCGTCGAGTGGAAGGCCATTAACAGAACTGCTGCGAGATGTAGCTGACCAGTACAATACAAAGAATACAGTGTCTTTCAAAAAGACATGCTTGCTGCTGTTTGGAGTGTTGATAATGGTTTAAATTGGAGATGAGCTGGATACTCATTTCAGACCTTAGGAGACGCTATTTCGGTTCACATGCACGAGCGCACTACGCAGATTACGTATCCAGACGCGGTTTAAAATATTTTCAGTGTTTGGAAAGCTTGGCAATAATCAATGCTCTTATTTACATCTAATGTTCACGTTCTATACATCTGTAAAATGCACTCGTTATATTGCAGTAACCCAATACCAATCTCTCTCTTTCTCCCTCTCTCTCACACACACGGAGAAAGAAAGACAGATCAGTCATAGTACCTTCTCTTTCTAAATGAAAGAGAAGGTGGTCCTTTGGTGCGTGGTTCTCACAAACATTCGCCAATGATCTTAAATCAATTGCAATTGTTCTTAAAGACATTTCATCAGTTGTAGTTAACTAGCTAAGCTAAGTCCAATGGCCAGTATTGCTAGAGAACAGTCGCTGTAAGCCAAGGCATTACTAATAGAGAGGAAACTATCAGAACTCTTTAACCAATCGTGCTTTTAGAACGAGGTTAGGACCGCCCACTCAATTAACATACGGTTTGAAGAAAAGTAAATGCACAGGAGTGGAAATACATAAATAAATAAATGTAGGCACGTGGAAATACATAAATAAATAAATAAATGTAGGCATGTGGAAATACATAAAGTAAAAACATTTATTAGTATATACTTTTTCATGAAAAAAATAAATCTATTTATTTATTTATACTTTTGTCATGTTTGGTCCTTTATTTATTTATTTATTTATTTATTTATTTATTTATGTATTTAATTATTTATTTATGTATTCATTGATTTATCTATCAATTAATTAATACATTAATTTATTTATACTTTTGTCATTTTTGATCCTCCATAGTATTTATGCGGATTCATGTGGATGAAAACTTCTCTTAAAACGATCTCGTGTGTATGATATTATTTTTGAAAACGATGTAGGGGAGATATTCGTTTTTATAAATACCTGGTTACGTGTGGACTAGGCCTGAAATTGATATGGATTGATCAGACGTTGTTATGTTTTGTTTATTTGAAAACTGTTTACAGAACAGCCTCAACATTGAGATTCAAATCAATGTTTTTTATCACAAAAGGAAGAGAACTATTCACGAGCAAAAGTTGTCATACTCAACTTCCTTTTTTATTTTATGATCAAACTGATTTTTTTTCTTTCAGTTATTTATTTATTTTTACTACTTAACGTTCTTGGCATTTTTCCGACACAAAGTTAAACAATGATAATTACTGTGTGTGTGTCTGTGTGTGTGTGTGTGAGAATGTCTGTTCAGCCAGAGCTCTCTCTCTGTGTCTGTGAAGGGAGGGGCGGGCGCTCTGTGTGACTGGCCAATCACAGATCGTGAAGACAGTCAGTAGGATTTTCCTTCATCACGAGCACAGATAATGACGAATTTTACTCGTATCGCGATCGTACTCGTCACAAATGCTTTATATAGGCTTAACCGTAGTGAAGACAGTGAGGATTTTCCTTCAGCACGATCACGAATATTGACGAGTTTTACGCCTATCTTGCTCGTTACTCCTCAACAATGCTTTATCTGTACCGGATACTCGTCTGAAACGAGCTCTACCCTAGTATTAGATATAGGGATTTGTTATTTTCCAAAGCAATTCTTAATATGATGCTGTGTGATTTGTCTTACTTTGAGTAATACAATGAGTTCTATTTTTGTACAACATGTTTGCTTGGTATATTTTGTGTAGATTTAGCATTTGATATAAATCTAAGCCCAGCAAAACATTTGTGACGTTCGCTGACGTCCCTGTTTGGGTATTTTTGTGACGTTCACTATAGGACGTTTGTAGGACTAAACTGACGTCTGCAACACGTCCTATTCGCGTCCTAATGAAACATAAACACCCTTCATTTCACCTTTCAATTTAGCATTGTTTTGCCTCTTGTTCATGTAAAGACCAGACAAATAACATGGTAGAGGGACACACACCAGATCAAATTACAAAAATAATGTTCACTCTCACTAGTCATAAAACAAATATCCAGACTCTGTATCATATATTATGTTTTATATGAATTTAATGTGAAGGTCTGGACAGAAGTGTCCACTATTCATCACAGAGAAAAAGACACACTGCACCAGTGAGAGCGCTTCTCTTCTTAAAATCTCTATTTTGCACTTGATGTAGTGTTTGAGCTTTCTGTTAAATACACTGTCCTGACCAACTTAACCAAAAAGGTTATGGGTTAGTTGCTCTTTGGTGAGAAAAAAACAACTACTAAACAACTTGGCATCAGTTTATTGGTTGGCAGTTTTTGTCATTATAACAGAGGAATATACTGCAGTGTTGTTCATAAGTGCATTTCAGCTGTACATTCAGACATTCAAACTCATCTTTTTAAAAATGCAGATTGTGTTTGTCATCTTAGTGATTCATAAGTGCTCAGTTTCTTACCACAGTACCACTACTGGCTGGCTATTGTTTGCTGGTCTATTCTCACCTTAGAAGCAACGCTGACATTTGTAACACCTCCAGCAATGCACTTGAATTTGCCTGGACCACCAACATGCCAAATGGTTATCATATGGTTAATAGTTGAATGGAAGAGTCAGGATTAAAATTCGGGACAGTCGTTTTGTATCAAATACTTTATGATCATAACATTAAAGTGAATGCAGTCTGAAATAATCTACTGTTGTGGAAACTAAAAATAAAATAAAAATTTTATAACAATAAAAAACTAACCCACCATCTCACCTGTTTTAGAGAAAATATGATGAATAGCATCAAAGTGTAGCTGTCCATTACAAGAACAGAGGAATATGTTTATCTTCCAGCCCAACAGGAGGGTGAGCTGTGAATGCAGGTGGCTCCATGATTGAACTGATCTGGAACACAGGCAACCAGGAACCAG
>BRDA01081133.1:17609-41561 GCA_036984385.1 Crenuchus spilurus | reverse complement strand
TATAGGACCTCCACAGGAGAACAGGGTGAAAGGAGGCTAACAAGGTATGCATATAAACAAATGGCCTACAGTCTGTAATTATACAACTACAAATTGAACCTTTATGCTCAGTGGAGCTGATGAAATGGACAATTATATGTATACAGTACATTCACTGTCCACTTCATTAGGTCCATAGACATATACATTGCATCTACACTTATTGTCTAATTTTCTCAGCTCCACTGAACACACATAGTATGTTTGTATATATATATATATATATGTTCACAGCCCTTCTAGTTAATGGTAAAATAGATTAAATGCACTTAAATATATATTTTCAGTATAGAATTATGCATTATAAGGATGTTAATAGACTTAAAACAAAAAAAACAAAACAAAAAGACCCCACAAACCTCTGTGTTGCTGGGCTATGAAACCGTCGAGTCGGTGATATACAGTAACAGAGGCCAGTAATGTCCCATATTTTACAGTGCACACTGCTTTCTTCGACACCACAATTATGGAGATGAGATTCTCACCAGTCCGTTTCAAATCGCCTGACTGTGTCTTTGTATTACCACCGTATTGATCTCAAATTGTCGGAGCATGTTATTCAGCCAGATACATTATGGCCATCATTGCTCCATTATCGCTGTGATGGTATCATCTTCTAGCTCAGATTCATCAGGCTGGGTGGGTGGCTGTGGGGATCATAATACAGGCTGTTGGCTTGCCACGTGTTAGTCATTTGGGCATTTTGGGATGGAGCATGCTTTTAGGAAAGAACTCTAAGGTAGGCATCACTATAGCTACATGTGTTAGGCATGTTTATCAGTTGGTTATGTCACACAGTCCAGCGTCATAGACTATGACATGTTTGTGTTGTACTGTATGTGGAGACTGGCTACTTTGCCAAACCTCAGCAGAATTTCTGTGGTGCTGGATTCAATCTGTCGTCCTTTCCGCAGAAGCTGAGGGAGGCAGTCCAAATTAATTGAGACAGTAAGACATCAATGCAGTTGCTGGAGCTTTGGAGTGAAGAGGCAAAATTCCAGTCAAATTCTAATGAAGACTCCTTGCAGCCTAATTATGCTGGGCTTCACATCTGCTTGTGCGCCTCAGTTGCGCCTTCCATCTCTCCAGCTTTAGTGAACCTTGGAGGCCCTAGCCTTTTCTGGAGAATCCACCCACTCACTCACTCATACGCACACACACATGCAGTACATACTCCACACACACTGTAATGAGAGGCTCTCTCTGCCTGATGCAAGGGAAAAAAATGTGGCAAACTACCCACGGCCCCTGCAACTCTCCTCACTGCTCGCTGGCAGAATTCTACCAAACTGCATTCCGCCCCCTCGCCTCCTGTCTTTCCACGGTGCCTGTCTTTCCCAGACTCCCTCGTCACCCTCCTCACTTTGTAAGCCGCCGATGCTTCTTGCTTTGCTTCTGGGAGCTGGAAGAAGCAAAAACCTCCTGATTGGCCCTGGAGAAGAAAGAGAGACAAACAGAAGGGGAGCTGAGAGTTGTTTGAAGCTGGCTTTTTGGGGGTGGTGGAGAGAGGGAGAGAGCACAGAACAGGGGCTCTGCTGCTCCCCTGGGGGCTGGCGCAGTGTTTCAGGAGGAGTGTAGGAAGGTGCTGGGTTGCTGAGTGTGAGGGAAAGAGAGAGAATGAGCGAGAGTGCTTAGTGTAGCCTTGCCGTCACTGAGTCACACCACAAATTGACAGAGTTCTGTCAGGGCCACGTTTGCTGTCCGAGGCTGAGATTAGTTTGTGTCCCACTCTCTCACGCTCCTATTAGCCAGCCTCCAGAGGAAGGGGCAGAAGCATGTGCTTCAGTGAGAGAAAAGAGCCAGCGCCAGGATTCTTTACTCACCACCACACAGCTGAGAACTCGGGTTGGATGGAGAATGTATGCAAACTATTTCCAGACCTCCTTTATTAACTACTTGATAATTAGTCAGTAGTTTAAATAAGTCATGTTACAGAGATCTGAAGCAGTGCTGGGGTTCAGGATAGGTAGTTAAACACAATGTGATAATGGTCTTCATAAAGGAGATGCCATGGCATCTTTACAAATTCACTGAAACTAAGCAGGTATGGATCTGGTTAGTACTTGGATGGGAGACCTCAGAAGGTGCTATTGAGCTGTTGAGGAGGTGGAGTCTCAAATGTTTTTCCCAAAGTGTCTGCAAAAGCATTATAGGAATGTAACTGTAAATACGTAAATGACTCTCAATGATATCTTCAAAGCATCCCTTCAAAACCACTTTTCCACTTGTGCTTGTGCTGGAGCTGAAGCTGGGGCCTGTGAACATTGTTAAGAATGAAGCCAAATTTCCACCAGTTTGAGAGCCTAACAATTATGTAGGTGGACATGAGCATTCCCTCATCTGGAAGCAGAAAGTCAGATGAAGACTCACCACAGGAAGATGTTCTTTTGCAAAACGTGCAGAATCTCAATTTTGTACAGAATTCTGGAGCCAGACCTTTAGTTATAAATGTTGGAAACATGTTTAAACAACTTTACGGAATGACAAATGGGTTTAATCCCGTGTCCACTTGCATCACAAGTTCAGTTTCCAGCACAGATGTGATTTTAGGGTAGGGGACAGTGGGGACATGCCCCCTACACTTTTTCAAAAGGCAGGTTTGGCCCCCTGCAGTTTTATCATCCAAAAACAATGTTACGCTATATTAAATGGAGACAGGTCAAGCACTAGGACCCAGCGGAAAACGGTCAAGCTGAAGTCTCTTTCCCTTTAGACCACCCACAAGCTCATTGATTGGCTCTGTTGTTTCTTGCTAACTTGTGATTGGCCCTGCTGTCACTGCATCGCGTTGTAAACTGGCATTTGGCCGAAGTCTGTGTTCACCTGCCGCTGTACGTTGTTAAAATGTTGGGTGTTTGAATCTGCGTCTGTGTTTGGAAGATGTTGAAATGTTAATAGTTAGCCCTTCTGGGGTCATGTTAACTGCCTATTTTTATTCAAAAATTAGCTATAATTTTATGTAAATGAGGTCTATTGACCATACATTCCAAACATAAGTGTAACATTGGTGGTAATGAGTTGGAGTGAAGGTGAAACACAGTACTGGGTGATAATTTTATGCTACATGCTTTACAACCAGTCAAACCACTAAGGGAACAATGAACTTTGAGTTTGAGTTTTATGAAATGTTCAATGTAATAATTTATTTATATTTAATAATATATTATTTAATCAATAATTAATAATAAAATTACTATTATTAATAATGTCCCCCTAAAACCTCTGAAATAATCTTTTTAAGTAGTTTCCAGCCCAGTAAAGTGGAGTTGAATTTTGCTGGCAGAGAACCATATTTTTGGCAGAGAACAAGTAGTCAAGTCCTCAAAGGTTTGTCACCAGTGCCATACCAGTGAGAAAGTGGTATGACAGGGATCACACCAAGATTCTGGCATGCCTGTCATGCCATTTCACCACCATCTTCACCTCCACCACTCCTGTCGTATGTCACCATGTACCATCCAGTGTCCTGGAACAAGTTTAGGCAGAGGTCTACGCTATCTATCGATCGGACCGGAAGGACATGTTTGTCGGACAAATAAAATAAAGCACAAATTGCATTAGTGTGATGAACATTGTCCTCAACAATCCTAATAGCATTACGGTAGACAGCTCCATCACATTTAATCAGTGGAAGCTTCAGTATGTAGTAGTATAGCCTACCAAATGTAGATCATGCAAAGCAATGCTGCTCATTCATAATCAATCTTATAGAGTATCTGGGATCCGTCAAATGACATAACTCTAAATTATAGTAGCCTGCCTCTACATGTCCTACTTTGACATCCATCGTGGTTCTTTACAAGACTGTCTCACAGCTGTCTTGTTCTTGCAGAAATCTGAGAATCTGTCTGCAGAGGTGTGACCAAAAACTGACAGATGAGCATAAGAGCACACTGCTGCCATTCAAATGCTTCGCCATCAGGAAAATGTGTTACAATTGGTAGCTCCTCTCCAGTGGATCCCAAAGTAACATGGAATGGTTTCCAGTCTCTGACATCTGGTGTAGGCCTCCTCGTACTCGTTTAGACGTGGCTGGAGATTGCTTTGAGGCTTTTGTGCTTTGCTTCTAACCACATTTGTCTTCATCTCATGTCTATCGTTTTGTCAACCAAGTCTTGCACTTCTGGCTAGGTCCGTTGCTCTTCTTCAATCTCCAGGGTTTCTCTTATCTCCCCTGGCTGATATAGGCAGGAAGTACTGGCCTCTGAGATTCTATCTCTTCCTGTGTGCTGTGTGTCAGTGAGCCACCTAACCTCAGCATGTTGGAGTGATTGAGATCTGGAGTTGAGGGAGATTCGAGAATGACAAATGTTATCACCAGGTGGGAGGGCATATCCACAGTGACTCTACTGTTTACCTGCAAGGTGACACAGCGATAAGAGTCTCAAAGAGTGGTTATGTTACCACTCTGATCAATCTCCAACATTTTTAAGGCTTATTTTTCATAAGAACACTGTAAATGACTGATTTACAGGACTGGAACAAATTAAGAGACTACTGCAAATTATCTCTGGTTTGTCTATTTTCCCCATAAAATTACAGAATTTCCATCCATCCATCCATTTATCTTCTTAACTGCTTTGTAGTGAGTCGTCATACCCTTTCTTTTGGTACTGGAGAGTAGAGGTCTGCACTACTGGTGACGGAACCTGTGGAACCCATCACAATATCTTGTGGCATGGGACCAAAGGTGTCAAAAATGTTCACATTCATGACTCAGGTAGAAGTATAGATACTAGGGTTTAAAAAGACTTTTATAGAAGTTGAAGTATCAACTTAAGCTTTTTACTCAAGTAAAAGTACAAAAGTTCTGGTTTTAAAACTACTTAAAGTATAAAAGTAAAAGTAATGTAAGGAGAACAAATGCCAAAACTTAGGCTGTGCCACAGGGGCATATAGTGCACTACCCCACCCCCCACCCCCAAAATAAATTTTTTATAAAAGCCGTAATGACTATAATGTTATATTAAAATGGCAATGTTGACATTTTTGGGATGTACTGGCTACCTGTTTCAGCTGCATATATGCCCCTTAAAAATGAAAACATTTTAGTAATGTAAGAGCCATTTTGCACTAAATGTATATTTAATAGCAATCATATGGCTATTTTGTGTTGTGTGGTTTTCTAGGTTATTTAGGAGTATTGTTTTATTATTTATAGTAAATCCTTTATTTTTCTACTTTATTTTTTTTTATTTAAACTGCAAATTTACTCTGTACTCCATTACTTTTCCCTGAGGAGATCAGGGCAGTAGTTTAAGGTAGCACAGTTTTCTTAGCATAGTCTGTTATGCTAAGCAATATTTTTTATTTATTCCTTTGTTATTCTGGTAAAAACAATACCAATGGACCTGTGTGAAAAACAAGACAGAATAAATATGTTTGAGGACTGCACTTCGTCTTTCTATTGGTTTTGGAGGATTTTGGATCCACAGGCACAAGTTAGAAACTTCAAGTGCTGCCTTAAAGCGCTGCGTTGCTGTAGTGACTGAGCTTACTGGAGAGTGACGAGACACGTGACACGTGAGGTACCAATAGGGTATCAGAATGGTATATGTTTATACTTATCATCCAACCACAATGGTACAGTTTATCTGGAGAGGATGTTTTTTTTAATGATAACAAAACAAAATGAAATATGTAGAAATAACGAGGCTGTTTTTAAAATGTAAGAAGTAGAAAATACTGATAATTACATGAAAATGTAAGTAAGTAGAAGTAAAAAGTTGTCTGAAAATAATTACTCCAGTAAAGTACAGATAACCAACATTTCTACTTAAGTATAGTAACAAAGTGTTTGTACTTCGTTACTTGACACCTCTGTGTGGGATTAAATGTAATTATTTTTGGTGGGAACGGGTGGTCAATTAGTCAAAACGATTCGGGAGTGGCACCACATAAACATGTAGAAAAACTGTCCAAAAACAGTGCTACACTATATTAAACTGTGACAAGCCAAGCACTAGGACCCAGCGGAAAACAGGCCACACAAGCTGAAGCCTGTTTCCCTTTAAAGCAACTAATCGATTGGCTCTGCCATTTGTTGCTAAATTTTAAGCACTCTATATAGTTAATTTGATGTACAGTGTATGATGGAAACAAGCGGAAGCGGGTTTAAGAAATTAGTCCAGCAGACCTCTTCTGGAGAGGTCATTCCACTATTTTAGCCAAACCTGGGACAGGGTGCCAATCCACTACTGAGGACAAACACAAACACACATTCATACTAGGACAAATTCACCTGACCTACATGTTTTTGGACCCCAGAAATCCTGGAGGAAGCCCGTGCAGAGACACGGAATACTTAGAAACTCCACCCAGATGAGGAATCAAACCACAATGCCACCCAAGAAAATGATCAATTGGTCAAAAGAACAAAAAATACGGTTCAATCCTTGATTGCAAAGAACGTTCTTATTAATTTGTATTAATTTTTAATCCCAGAAATACTAATACTTTCACACAAAAAGTTCAGAATTCAGTATTTAGTGGTATTTCCCTGATTTTGCATGCCCTTCATCAGCCTTACATCATTTTGTGAGGTGACCACTCCTGGCACAAACATGAAACATCTTGGCTTCATCTGATGTCTGTGACATCTTTCTTTTCATGACATTACAGACGTTTTCGGTGAGGTTCAGGTGTGGAGGTCCCTTAATTTTTCCCAGAGCTGCATATCAGGACTAGAAATAAAAAGACTGAGTGGGTGTAATTCAGCATAGAGTTCTGAGCATCGCTGATGTCTTCTGTTCAGCACATCAATAATCCATCAGCACTTTAAAGTTTAACTCCCAGTTTTTTCATTAAGCAGACTTAATCCTACAAACTTTATTTTATCTGTGGACACAGAAGCACACTGCATGTTTGTTTTCAAAGACTTTCATAAGTGTATAATCAAGAAAGTTTAGCTCATCAAGAGTTTAGATTGACTAGATCAGATCTTATTTAATACTTAACACAGAGAATCCAAAAAGACATCAAACACACTTTTGTTCTTATTTGATTCTGCCAAAGAACAAAACAGAAATCCTCTTTATTTTACATAATTAGGGATAATGCTGCTCTGGCAGGCTTTGGGATTTATTTATGCTCATCCTCAGCAGTGCTACCAATCATGGCATTGTCAGCCAGTGTCTTGTGGATGTCTCTATTGATTTGAGATCCAGTGCGACCAGAATTGTGTTGTGCCCCCCCAAGCAGATACATGCTGCGTTGGCTGTGATCAACTAGAGGCTCCAAAATCTGGATGGATGAGGCATGGCTAGAGGGGAAGAAAACAGAAGCGGTGAGCCAAAAACGGGTAAGAAAAACATATAAGCGCTTTAATTCCGCTTGGTCCTAGCAGGCTGTTTAGCCCCTCTCCCTCCTCCCTTGCATTTGACTCGAAGGAGAAACGTTTTGAGATCACCTGCTGAGCGGCATCCAGGCTAGACAGAAGTCTGTTGTCGATACTGGAGGGCAGTCTGAGAAATCTCGCTCCGGGGGATGTTTCACACCAAATACAAGAGAAGTGGCATTCTGGTGACAGAGATGCCACTGGGGACAAGCATACGAAGGGATTAGGGAAGAGCAATGTTGAAAGTGAAATGAAAAGAGAGCGATATTTAAAGAAGGAGAACCAACTTGACCACTTGTCTTCTTCCTCCACACTTATCTTGGCCGTAACAATGGAGAAGTGTGGGATTCTTCTAGGACTCTACGGAGCTGTCCGCCTGCAGGTCCTGTAGTTGGGGGTTTGCTCTCCCGCTGAGCTGTGGGGGTCTAGGTCTGGCATACATCCCACCCCTCCTTTCTTGCCTCTCATTCCATCCAGGAAACCTGGAGAGAAAAGAATGGAGGGAGGGAGTGAATAATTGATCCCACTCCTGTGCCAGCCTGCTAGCATGTAGCTGGGCAGAAAAAGGACAGCAGAGCACATGTTAGTGACAATGGTCGTTTGTAACGAGTGTGTCCACAAGAGAGGCACAGACGAGATGTTTCTTAAAATGCGATGGATATTTTGGCTCTGGTTGTGTTCTGCAACAAAGGGGCACTAAATATGGCCCAGATAATCATGCATGGAAGTGCCCTAGTGTCAGTCAACCTTGTTCGCTCCCACCACTCTGGAGAGAAAATCAAGGTCAGCCTGGCCCCCCCACAGGGTGATAAAAGGCCTGTACCTGCCCACCACTCAGCAGGATCCCCAGGCATTGATGGTAATCAGGTCTGCCATGTCCCCCTGATTTCCTCCTCCCGCAGAACCAAGATTTTGTAACCATGCTGTTGTACATGTGTAAAATTAAATCTGGCTCATTTTGGGGAGAAGACGGAGGAGGGGTAAAGCTAAAAAAGGGAAGAAATGATATTGCTGTAGAGGCCATTAATGATTGGAGTGTTGAGATAGCAGGGCGAGTCGATGCCCAATGAGATATGGCATGTGGAACAGGAGAGTGTAATCAGATTACAGTATCAGCTCCTGCCAGGGAGGGAGGTGAGCCAACGCTACTGATGTGGATGACTAAGCTTCTATTCACCAGAGCAGGCCTTCTCGCTGTGTGCTAAACAATGTTGAGGGAGTGTCAGCGCAGTTAGCTGTTAATTAAAGGGAGGCAGGCTGTGAGTGGCCGGCCTTGGCCCAGTTTGGGTTGACAGCAGTAGAGTGTATTTTTACGTGGAAGTCACTCCTTTCTCGAGACCCAGTGATGGAGTTTGCTTGGCTGACATTTTACTTGAGGAACCAACTCCAGCAGTTTTCATTACTTCATTTGGAGAGCTCAGGGGAAAACGGGAGCGCTGCCATCACTTACTGTAAATACAGTGATGTGATTGGTGAGGCCATGGTGCAGCATCTTTTGTGAGAATTGTCCAAACTAAATGGCAAATGCAAAGAGTCAGACTTGACAAAGCAGCTTATTGGTGTTTCGGTTTCCATTCTGAGCTTCCCATTAATCTCCTCTTAAATACCCAACAAGCTTTGGCTACCTATTTACACTTAGAGACGAATGACAAATTGAATCCATAAATCACTTGTGTAACATAATGATGCTGCTACATTAGGAGGACTGGTGTTCATGGAGGGAGATGGATGGCAAGGTTGTACCGTATTCATATTATGATCTGACTACAGAAAGCACTGACACGCATGAAAATATACCAAACTACTGTATATAAAGCCATTCTGCATCACTTCTGCCACAGTCAGTGAGGGTACCATTGGCCTCCCTCACGCTAAAAGCACATTAATGTCATTTCCATCCGTCACCTCTGAAATGAACCTGCGGTTGGTGGCATGTGGGCCTTGGCTGACCTCATGCAGGGGGCCTGCTGGAGATGGTAGATTGCATTACCAACCCACTCATCGTGGAGAAAGCTTTCCAAATAATTCAATTGCAGGTAGAGAATGGTGACCATTCATTTGGCAAAAGGGGTGAAGGGGCGTGTCCCAAGCTGAAGTCCACTACTCATCCTGCAATACTGATTACACCAACATACACATATTCGACACGTACATCAGTTTCCCCAATTTAAGCAGCTTTTAGGGGCCATGGTATCTGTTACTGATTAAAGCTAAAACAAAATCAAGTGTATGCTATTAGAAAATGAGAAATGTAATTCTGGATTATTGTCATAAAATGTAACTATAATTAATTATTGACACTATAAACTGGCAAACCCAGTCATTTTAGCCTGTCCAGTGACTGAAGCATCTATAAGGGAAACAACCACTCTATAAGTGACAAATCATAAACCAAAACAAAGGAAATACAACAGTAAGAACCTAGTGCACGACTTCATAAGCACTGGGACAGGATATGAGTAAGTATTACTCTGTGTTCTGTTGTGTGTTCAAAGGTTTCGTTGAATGATGCTCTAAGGTGTGGGCTGCGGACCATTTTGTGGTGAGTTAAGTGAGTTGCCAAAGGTTGGTATCATAGTTATCATATATCATAGACATAGTTAATGTCTAACCATGCAAGAACTAAGCAATAATGAATGGTGCTGCCTTAACACCTTAATCACCACTAATGAATTCTCATTAATTACTCAGTAGGTGATAAACTAATGTTACCTGCTTTCATCTCTTGTAGCTTGATGCTTAGTTAACCCATTTCTGAAGCAGGAGAGCTCTCTTCAGCATCGTAGACTTGCACTGCACTCACAGGCACAGTCTTGTCTTGACAAACGTCACTCCTACTCAAGATGAATGAGGCTCGACTGTTGAGCACTTTGAAACCTGTGTTCTTACGGCATTTTGAAAATAAAATAGCAGATAGCTACTTATAGCTAGCATCCTACTCTCCATATTGTCACCAGAAGCTCCCTGAAATGTTAACAGTAGTTTAATTTACTAGGTTTGTAATATGCAACACATACTTTTACTCCATCCATCCATCCTTTTACTCTACCGTTATAAAAATGAAGATTATTAGAAATAAATGCTGTAAATTGTAATGCTGGGGCGGCACGGTGGCTTAGTGGTTAGCACGTTCGCCTCTCAGTGCTGAAGTCTTGGGTTCGAGTCCACATCTGAGCGGAGTTTCCATGTTCTCCCCGTGTCTGCGTGGGTTTCCTCCGGGGACTCCGGTTTCCTCCCACAGTCCAAAAACATGGAGGTCAGGTGGATTGGCTACTCTAAATTGTCCGTAAGTGTGTGTGTGTGTGCATATATATGTGTACACCCGGTGATGGACTGGCGCCCTGTCCTGGGCTTAGTTGAATAGTGCAATGCCCTGCCCTGTGCCCAGTGAGGGGGTAGGGGACTAACCGCGACCCTGATAAGGATTAAGCAGGTGGGATAATGAATGTATGAATGAATTGTAATGCTAGTTAAATTGAATCTGATCAGTAATTAATTAGTAGTTATTATAAAGAAGCCAAACTTTGCAGGTAGCTCTGTAGGAGACGTAAGACTGTTTACTGATGAACTACATTAGTCAGTTTATTACCCCCTGAATAATTACAACTGAGTGATGAGAATTTGATGGCAGCAATTAAGGTGTTAATGTAGCACTACTCATTCATTTTTCTGGCTCCTCTGCTTTGTAAAAGTGAAAGTGCACAATCATTTTGCTTGCCATTGTGAATATGGCCACATATTAAACAAACTGAAACTTTTTGAAACTGAGACATTTGAATAAGTATTTTTTTAACCCCTAATGTAGTGTTAGCCAAGCGTCCCATCCCATTCATTAGGACTCTTCCATTCACCGAAGACTAGCACAGGCCTCCTCTGATGCATGTGAAGTCAGGCTCCGCCTTTTTCCCAACTGTTACTGATGCATCGTCTCTGGGCAGCCAACACCCTCGGAGGAAAGCGCAGGATCCCCAGCTCTGATACATCAGCTAACAGACACCTGAGCCAGCAGGTGTTGACTCTCTCTATCACTTGTAATGTCCCTGACTCTAAGAGGGTGAAGACTCACACAGGCCTCGTATGATGCATGTAAGGTCAAGCTCCGCCTCTTTACAAACGGCTGCCGATACATCGTTGCCGCGCAGCCATCTTGCTCGGAGGAAAGCTCAGGATCACCAGTTCTGATTGATCGCCTGAACCAGCCGTTTTAAAGACAGATTCATTCATTAGACATGTGCAGATCACTTTTATGAATGTAAGCCACCAAATTCGATTGAGCTTAAAAATAGAATTGAGTAATGAGGCTTGTAATGTGAACATAGCCGGTGTTCCTGCATAGTTACCTATTAGTTATGACCACAGTATTATAAAGTGTTGCTGAAGTTTTAACATGGAACTGAAATAATTCTTGTATTTTTTGTATTTTCTTGTACTTTTGTCTCTTGACTAAACCCAAATATCTAGACAAGGTGAAGCTGGATGAGGAAGGCACGTGGTCAGAAGTGGAATATGTGGAGCCATTTTGGCTCGAGCATTTGCAGGGCTTTCTGTCCTCCATTCTCACTTTTTTTTGTGCTCGTCCAACAGGACAGTGGGGAACATGTGTGTGAGTGTACGAGGACGAATGCCCACCCTCCTCCTCCTCCTCCTTGCTCTAACAGCGCTCCATTACCGGAGTCTTTTCGCCTGGCAGCAGCTGTGGAGCTGGGCGGCCTGCCATGCTGGTATTGATCGGGCCTGAGCCCGCCTCCATTAGTGCCCCTGCCTGCCCCTGAAGGAGGCAGACTGTCTGCGGGGAGCTATCACTGCCAATAAATTACCATACAGGCCCTGCCACAGGAACGGTGTATAACAGCACGGAGAACCGCACACACAAATGAACACCTACCACCTGCGAGAGAGCAAACACCTCCATCAGGACGATCGCTTACAGTTGCACGCAAGATTGTGACGAGCGGTTTGTGTGCATGTATGGCACAAGATGTTTTCTAACAGCAGTAGGATGTTGACTTGAGTGCTGGGCACACATTCTCACTGTACGTATACACACACAGCCGGAGAGAGCCGGAGTTGAAGGCTCATTAACATTTCATAACCTTCCTCCCTCTGAAGTTCTTTTTTTTTAATGGGGCCTAATTACTACACGCCTATTGATTCAGCGCTCCCTCTGCACTTCCTGGCTCTAGTATCATCTCAGAAAATCAAATCAAACCAGTTCCATGATCCGCTCTCCCATCTCATCACAATGGCCTTTTCATTGGCCTTTCGCGAGGCTCCGACACCGTGAAATGCAGCCACAGAAAGCTCAAACTAAGTGTGTGTGTGTGTGTGTGTGTGTGTGTGTTATTTAAATGGCTAAAAGTTAATGCCTTTGTGGAAAAATAAAAATTGTGAAAACAGTTGGAGTAAATCGGGATTAAGGGCTAAAGGGATAAAACCGTTGCCAGCCGCTTGATTTCCATTGATGAATGTGCTGGAAATTAATGCTGGATGTCAGTAATGCATAGAAATTGACACTTAAACAGCGCAAACCGGTCCTCCATTAAATCTACAGCCTTGGAATTGGAGATAAGGATGCTGTGGGCTGAATGTGCCGGCTGGTGTGTATATGCATATTAAAACACACTCTCAAATAAGGATTAGGCAACGTGATGTATAGGAAACGCACACAACAGTGAAGACAACAAACAGCAACTCGTTAATAGAATGATTAACAAATTCTAGTTTTTTAAGCATTTCATGAATGCAGTGTCACAGTGACAGAATTATGCACAGTAAATCTGCCAGTGTTAAATCAACACTATTAGAGTTAAATTAACACTGAGAGTGTTACATTTTGACACCCTCAGTGTTAATTTAACTCTAATAGTGTTGATTTACCACTGCCAGATTTACTGTGTGTGATCTATACTGCTCCTAGCAGTACGGATGCACAAGCATATACCAAAAAAAGTTCATTTTTTTAAAAAAACATTTATTCCTCATTCATCACAGGTAAAGTCACATATTTTAAGCCTTTTTTACTTTTTGTATGGCTTGTAAATGGAAATACAGAACTTAAATGACTAGAATATGTCACTGTGAGTATAACAGTATAAATACTGTGTATCTCTGCCACATTCCTAATATCAACCAAAAACCATAACATCAGAAGTGTCTTACCTGGACTAAGCAGAACCAGAACTGGACTGTTACTCAGTGATACATTTTATTAGTATATCAGCTGGAGAGACCCAGTCCAAGGTGTCTGAAGTCCAGTGTGCAGGTTCTGTGATGGTTTGAGGTGTTATGTCATCTGCTGGTGTTGGTCCACTGTTTTATCAAGTCAACACAGCTTCGACCAGGAGAGTTTAGAGCACTTCATGCTTCCATCTGCTGACAAGCTTTATAAAGATGCTGTTTTCTTTTTCCAGCAGCTGCTCTCAAACTATTACTGACAATAATATTTCTGATTGATTGGCCAGCCAGCTCAGCTATAAGCCACAGTGATCAACATTAAAAAAGGTTTGAAAGGGCCCTGAGTGACTCAGCAGGCTAAGACGCTGACACTATGACCAGAGGATCGTGAGTTTGAATCCCGGTCATGCTGTTTGTCATCAACAGCCGGGGCCCAAGAGAGCAAAATTGGCAGTGCTCTCTCTGGGTGGGTAGATGGCGCTCTCACTCTCTATCACTCTCACGTTGTAATGTGCACTGGATCAGGAGTCTACTGATTGGTCCATTCAGAGCTGGGAATCCTGCGCTTTCCTCCTAGCACGTTGGCTCTCCAGTGACGGTGTATCAGTGGTAGTTCGAACAGAGGCAGTGGCTGCATCAGGCCCAATTAGGCTTGACTTGTCTTCACTCTCCTAGAGTCAGAAACAGTGCAAAGTGATGGGAAGAGCCCCCTAGTGGATGGGATGGGTTAACTGGCTACTCCTACATTGGGAAGGGGATAAAAATGGGCAAAAAAAATTTTAGGGAATGTGTGCAGGGGTGTGTGTGCATGTTATTATGGTAACAGTGTGTGTCCTGCCACAGGCCTTGTCCCTTCTCTTTCCTCTCTCGGAGTGAAGATGAGCAACTCGCCCCGAGTTCAAAGCTTCCACTCCTCCCCCCAAAAGCCCCTGGAGAGCTCTGGGACACTTCACCAGCTGACATCATCAGGCCCATTATAGATCTAAACACCACTATTAATGCCCCTGGTCATGGCAGCATCCTCTCCGGGAGGGGATGCTGGTGACAGGGTGTTGGGAGGCTGGAGGCTACAGACTGGGAGATGGTGCTACAGCAGGTTGTGAGGGTGCCATCAATTTCAGCCCTGTGAAACCATGAGCTCTCCAACTTCTCCCTCGGTCCCCAGCTCTCTTCTTTCTTTCTTTCTTTCTTCTTGGGCATGAATAATGAGCGACACTCGCAGGGAAACTCACATTTTCTTTAGCATGGCGACACCACAGCATCTGTACGCTGGCAGCTACAGAGGGAGTCTTGTGGGAGGGCCGTGAGGGGCTATTGAAGACGTAGCCGGCGAATCGCAGGGCGCAGGAAAGTACATCACATCAAATCCTCTCCACCACCAGCAGCACCCTCCTCAACCAAGGCTTTCCCTCCAACACAAGTAATTGCTTCCCACCTCCCCATCACCCCACGTCCCGAACCTCATAACCCCAACCCTTCCTCTCCAACCCCCCACCCCCACCCCCCCACAATCTCCAGCTCGCACAAAGAACAGCAGCGGAATAATGCGCCGCAGATGTCATCCCGCTTATCAGAGTGTTGGCACCGGGGCTGAGGAGTCAGCCGGCGCTTTCATACATAACAACCCTTCAGAATCAGACAGAGGGATCTGTCGGCCCCCGAGCGATGGAATGTGACAGGCTCCTGTCAGACGGATGGATTTTCACATTTGCCAGGGTCGAGTCAGCTGGAGCAGCAAGTGAGAGGAAGAAGAAGAAGAAGAAGAAAAAAATGATAGTTTTCTCCCCGCCCCCCACCTCATCCCCCTACCCCCTTCCAACCGGATCCAGGGAGTCGACGGGGGAAGCGTGTAATCCATTCGCTACGCATCTTTACTTATTTTTTCCCCCACAGTGCAAAATGAGCATAATTATACAGTAATGAGGGGTACAATGGAGTGTGCTTTTCTATTACAGCGGCGGCTGTGCCAGCCGAGTACAGAGCGCTGGGGGGCACAGTCTACGGACGGGCCGCACTGTAAACACTGGCAGCTTATTAAAACCCAGTGCGGGTGTTGGGATGCCATAAGCTGCGTAAGGCGAACCCAGGGTGGGGTGGCGTGTGTGCGTGGATGTGCTGAGTGGTTATTGTCTGGAGGTCTATAAATGTAAATCAAGCCCAGCAACAGTCAGTGAAAATTCCATTCCATTAGAAGATCCTCACCATGACCTCACTGCGGTGACTGTGATTGGCACGTACATCCCTAGACATAAACAGTAAGTCCATTGATGCACGATTATGTAGATCAAAGATGGATGAAAGGAATGTTGGAAGGAAAAAGGAATCTGTCCATTTTCTTCAGCGCTTGCGGGCACCAGAGTTCAGAGTACAGGGAAGCGTAAGACCAAAGGGTGTAATGTTACTGAATTAATGGTAGAAGCATATGGCTTTCAGGTGGTCTGTTAATGCCAAGGTGATAAAACAAGAGTCACAGAACCGCTGCCATGTACAACCATCGCAGCCTGACATTTAACATGTAAAAGCTCACAACCTTATCAGACTACAGCTCCTTATACACAAATTATACACTGCTGCTCAAAAGTTCAGGATCACCCTATATGTTGAATATGTACTGTGTTACTGCTCCAGATACTCAATCTTCTATGAGGGTGAGGTAGGACAGTGTAGCTCAGTTTTGGTGTCTCCCACAAGTTGTTGACTATGAGTTTATTGGATGAGGCATCATGTTACATTAGAATATGGTGGATAGGTGCTTTGAGCTAGCATTAGCTAGCTAGCTAGCATTTCAATAATATAGAACAAGATAAACATTTACCTTTTCAGAGATGCACTCTAGTTGAAAAATGTTAATATTGTTAATTGAGGTTGTTTATGGACTAATATCTCCTATTCTAGTGATTAATAGTGTTTATTGAGGTTGTTTATAGACTAATATCTCCTATTCTAGTGATTAATAGTGTTTATTGAGGTTGTTTATGGACTAATATCTCCTATTCTAGTGATTAATAGTGTTTTTGAGGTTGTTTATGGACTAATATCTCCTATTGTAGTGATTAATAGTGTTTATTGAGGATGTTTATGGCCTTATATCTCCTATTCTAGTGATTAATAGTGTTTATTGAGGATGTTTATGGCCTTATATCTCCTATTCTCCTATTTTTTCCCTTGATGCCTTGCACAAAGTATGTGTATATGTCTGGTGGAGAATAAACAGCTGTACTAACATCTATAGACCCAATGTCAACTTTTTGGGAGACAAGAAAACAGAACTTAAAGCAGTGACACTGTCCTACCTCACCTTGCTATCATAGAAGGTTGAATATCAGTAGCTTTTGTGAAGATTTCATTTGGAACAAAGTACGTGGTGTCATAGAAAAGTGGAGCGCTGGTGTAGTTCTGCTGTATATCCTTCAGAAGTGTTTCATGCCTTTCTGAGTTCTAGGAACTTGTAGAGAGGTTCACAGTCATCTGTTTCAAGTACAGGATGGTGAGCTCCAAAACCTGCCTGCATGCTTTAATGCATTATGTATATGCTGGTGTAACCTTTTCAAACATAAAATAAGCCAACCTTTACCCAGATTAAAAAAACGATTTATAATGGAAGAAAGATTTGTATTTCAGTCTGTCATGTTTTACACACTTTCTATCTGTTCTGTGTGAACAGAATTTTATGAGGAAACATCATTCTTTTTGCGATTGATCTTGATCTTCGTTTCTCTTCCCATGACAGGCTTATTTTCCTGATATATAATAGACAGACTATTTCATTTTCATGTATTTTTTATTCAGAAAATGTACAGATAGCTTTAATATGTATCATTGCCATCAACACTCCTGTCATATAATTTTAATGTTTTGGGCTGAAAACCTGGACAGGTGAGATATAACTTTAATCCGTCCCCAAGGCCGCCAAGGCAGGAAATCCCTCCTATTTCACATCCTTGCTATAGCCTAGGCATCATTCAATAGAGATTTGGACACCTGCACTACCCTCCCCCCATCTGTTTGCTTCTCTTTTTCTTCTATCTGGTGGCCTTTCACTCCGCGTTCACCTCACAAGCAGACACAGTGACAGCCCGTCACCTCTGCACCTGTCTCCCTCACCACGGCCTCCCCAATCCCTCTGACACCCTGAACCTTTGCAAAAGATGCCATGCCTACTGACACCGTTGCCGCTGCAGGATGCAGCCTTGCATCTCGTTTAGGCAGATCTGGATCTTGACAAATATCTAGTTTCCAAAATCTGGGCATGTGTCTCGCCCCTTTTTCTACTTTAGTTGCTAAACTCACTTTTAAAAAATACCTGCAAGCGGGAGTTTCATAAGACAGTCGTTTAAAATCAACTCTGACGTCCTCTGTGGGATTTGTGAGCTTATGTGGTTGCTGTTCAGGAACCTCTCTACGCATCGGTGTTCGCTCCAGTCACCCTGTTTTTTCGGTTTAGCCAAGGCCTGAGTGCATGATTTCCAATGTGCTACAATACGGTGGCTGTCACTCAGAATTTCTCATCCCGTTTGTCACAGTTTTTCTTCCCCCCGTTTTTTACTTTACTCTCTTTTTTTTGTAGCCAGCACATTATTCCGCCTCTCTGCATTTCCACGCCTCCGTATGCAAGCAGGGACCACTTGAGGTGATAAACACTATGACTGCTATTTCAGCCCTGCATCACGTGGATTACAGTTATTCCCAGCTTCTTTGAGAAGAAGGGGAGACTTGTGAGGGGGGTCTAATCGCATGGAAGACAGAGAGGCAGGCTGCTACCTCATTTCGTAAACTCTACCTGTTTGGCTAAAAGGTATGTAGCTCAAGAGCCATGCATATGTCTCCAGAACCCCCAGAACACAGAACCTGCCTCAGGATAGCTGTAATGCATGGCTGGACTCAGGTTAAGGCTTTTGGCCTCATCACATGTCCACTAGAACGCTCTCTTTGTCCATGGGATGCTTCACCACAGATGGAGAAACCTTGCAACGGCATCCATTTATCCTACTCAAGACGGAGGTTCGTTTTTCCTGTGCCTAAATAAGCCATTCTCCCATTAGCAAATGTCTCTGTGCCTTTTGTCTCAATTCATTGCTTGACAGCGAGGCTCTGTCCAACTTTTTCCCACTTGGACATTTGTGGCAGATCATCTGAATTTCACTCCTTAGCATAGTGCCTAAAATGTGCCAGTCAGTCCGAATTTTACAGCCCACAGCCTCTCTTGGCTCTCGCGTAGGCTGGAGGTCCAAGTGCTGTTCACATCCAATTTTCCTTTCAGCAGACTGTGAAATGTATTCAACTGATTGAGCTCATTTTCATGCTTTGATTCAAAACTGTCTTTAGACCTTATTTAGTTAAGTACTATCCGAATTGCCTACATTAGCGCCGTTGGCCAAATCCTGACAGAATTTCAAATAAAGCGAGCCCTTTCATCAATTGGTTTAACTGATACAACTTAATTTCACTATTAGTCCTCTCTTTCTTGCTCGGTAAAGTGGGTAGATTAGGAGCTTTGTTCCTGAGGATCGTGGGCAGTAAACTCTCCAGTGAATAATTGCTTTCCTCAGCTATGCCCAGATGACCAATAGATAGGCAAGCTGCACTCTGCCGCAAAGGCTTCCCCTCTCTGGTACCCACAATTTGGACTCCATGCTTTGTTCCAGATTAGATCCTTCACCTGTATCTCTCAAGGGATGCCTTTGCCTTTTAACACATGTAAACCACTTTGCTGAAAATGCCACCTTGGACGAGCACATCTCATAAATGGCCTCTTGTGTACTGCGCCGTTCTTCAGTCTTGTAGTCTTGATGCAACTCTAGCTGCGCAATGAAAGTGAGCGAAAGCCCCCCCGGGCCAATTTACTGGCCCCCCTGATGTTGCACTGTGCTGTGATCCGTCAGCCGGTCACTGGAGTCTCCTGGTGACAGACAGACCAGCGTTCCACACGAGCCGCTTCCGCGGTAGAGACTGAATTAAAAAGTCCCGTTTTGCAGACAGTCGCTTGCCCCCTCGCTCTCGCTCTCTCTCTGCCTCTCTCATCCTGCCTGTCCTCGCCACACTTCATGATCATGTCTTGTGCTGAGCTGGTGGAATGGGCTTACCCTTCTTCATTAAGTTGAGCACAAGGGGGCTAATCCTCGGCCGAGCAGTGGCGGATTTGTGCTTTCCGCAAAAGTCTGAGCTCATGACTCCAAATTTTAGATATCTCTCTGGAAAGTTCCAGCGCTGTCTAATCCCTACACTAGTTTGCTTCTCTCCTCTGGTGCAGTCGAGAGAAAAGGTGCAGGAGGGTTGCCCACTATTGGTAGAACCAGAGCTAGAGCTTGTCCTTGGCCCAGTAAGGGGTTGACAGTGTACACGGGCAATTACTGGGCTGAAAGCCATGCAAGAAGCTTGTGACTGGGGATGCGACACAAAAGGGGAAGGAGCTTTAAAATGCTCAGAAGGGTGGCCTCTCATTCACATTACATTTCAACACATCCCTAAGCTGTCAGCATCTTCTGTTTGCTGGTTGGAATTACAAAGACTGATGAAGCATTAGACGCTTGGTAAGGATGTTGCATGGTGTGGCTCAATGTGTTGTGTTGTCCTGTCAATAGTAAAACGCGGGGTCAAGCCAGGTTTCAGACATAGCAAATCCATTACTTCAGGACTTCAACAACCTTTACAGAAATGGATTTGTCATGTTCAAAGTCTTCCCTCTATTCCCTGCCAGTTGAATGGCTTCTGGTTGGCCAGCCAATGCTGTCCATGTCTACACTTTGCCCTTGAATATTCTTTCAGTCTATCGCATTTTGGAATTGTGAGCCTGCAAAGCTCAAGTAATCCTTCATGGATCCATGAACAGTATGTGGCTTTTAATGCAAAGTGTACCTCATGAATCCTGTGATAGGCTCATGACTTTAACTGACTTGTTCATGTGCATATTCTACATAACAGACAAATCTACTGATGTTAAGCAGGTCTGGGTCTGGTTGGTACTTTGGATGGGAGACATACAAGGAAATGCTTTACGTCTGCTGAAAGTGGTGAAGGTGGACAACAAGAGGTACCATTCCTGTGTTCTGTGTGCATCCCAGTGTCCCAGTACAGTGATGGGGACACTGTCCTGTATAAATGACACCTTTCAGATGAGATGTAAAATCGAGGTCTCAATTCAATGTTACTTTGATGTCCTGGCTAAATCTCCCACACCTAATCATCTCCATCTTCAACAACTGGCTTAGTCTCTCCTCACTTCTCTGCCTAATAGCTAATGTGAGGTAAGAGTTCTGGTGCAGAATGACATTATCTAGGTGGATGTAACACATTGGTGGTGGTTGAGGAGACAAATTTCTATCCCAGATGTCAAAAGTACTTAAAGTGAAAAGCCCTGTAGAAATATAACTGTAAGTACTAGTGATCTACGTACATCCTCTGGAAGAGGGTTTTCATCTCACCAAAATTAGAAATGGCTGATACTAACACCCCTCCTTCCAAAAAAGTGTTGTATAATGAGAAATATAAGCTACTTAAAGACTTTAATTAGTAATATAATCAATATTAGTAAATATATTTGTTAAATAGTTTTCAGGTCTTTCTACAGTCCTTTATCTCGTCTCATACAATCATATGATGAACGCGTGATGTGAATTTACACTGAAAAGGATTAGATTGTGATAGTGGACAAAGGCCAGATCATTGTTTTGACAACAGGGTGTGAGCATCTCTGAAGTGGCAAGGCTTGTGAAGTCCTTCTGCTCAACAGGTCAGTACCTACTGATAATGGCCTAAAAATGTCTCACTCTGAGCGTCTGTGAGATGTACTGGAACATGAAGTCAGATCTGTGGCAGCTCTACAACACAAATTTCAGGATTTAAAGACACCAACAGAAATCTGAGTAGAGTCAAAGGCTGGCAAAGCGCGTTGGCTCCCCAGCATGTTTTGAATGAATGAATGTTACACTTATATACCGCCTTTCTAAAACCTAATGACACTTTATAATCAACACCGTCCATTTACACACTTAGAACTCAAACACACACCCTGGTGAGAAGCAACAGCCAATCACACACAACGTACTCTCAACCAGAAGTGACCATCCAGAGTGGAGTTTCCATGTTCTCCCTGTGTCTGTGTAGGATTATCATTTATCAAGACATTCTGGCTTGGTAGTTGGCACATTTGCCTCTGTGTGGAAAAAAGTTTTATTGCTGAGCAGAGCTATAGGACATGCCAGTACAAGAACTACATTTCCCATAATGCCGCAGCATTTTTCCAAAAGCTTGCACAACTAATGTTTTCAGTCAGTGCCAATTTATATTTTTTTGTTTGCAATAATGGACATTCACAAACATTTTAAGGAAAGTCAACCACTAAACAGGCATTAATGACAGCTCATAGCCATGTATGGTTCCACCCACTTTACTTTAGCATAGACTTTAGTTATGTTTGCTAGTAAAAAGGAGTATTTATAACACAAGTGCACAACAGAAGCATAATAATATAGCCAGTATAACCCAGTTATCTAGTTAACAAAATCAAAAGACAAAATCATAATTTCGGTTTTTATTTTTTTAACCAGATTTCCCCCCAGTTGTAGTGGTTGCCAATCAACCCATCCATCTGCTAGGACTCTCCCAATCACTTGTAATGTCTCTGACTCTATGAGGGTGAAGAATAGCACAGGGCTCCTCTGATGTATGTGAAGTCAGGCTCCGCCTCCTTTCGACTGCGGCTGAAACATCATCAAAGTGGGATCCCCAGCTCCAATACATCAGCTAACAGAAGCCTGAGCCAGAAAACATTACTTTGTAGTGATGAACAGAGTGTGCCATCTACCCACCAAGAGAGATCAGGGCCAATTTTGCTCTCTCGAGCCTCAGCTGTTGATGGCAAACAAAATGACCAGAATTCAAACTTATAGTCGTCTGATCATAGCGACTTAATCCTCTGAGCCACTCGGGGCTTAATTTCTGTTTTTATTTTGTTCAAGAAAGTTCATAAACAAAATGAATGCAATTAATAAAAATGCTTTATTGTTATTTTGTTCATAAATTCTCATCCTTGGCAGAGTATCACCCACATCATTGTTAAATTACTTCATCTATTTAGTGTTTAACAGGATTTTTACTAGATGCACAGTTGGGCCCCTACTACTGATTGGCAAGCAGAGAGGTACAGCTGTGCCCCTCTAAATTATGTGTGCCCCAGTACAACAAGTAGTCTAGAAATGCTCCTGGCTGAAATCCTGGAATAGATACACTGCTGATACAATGCAGCACTTTTATGATGCTTAGTCACTAATTCTGCTGCACTGCTGATGCAAATACTCTACAAAGTAGAATTTATTGAATAAAGTGATTGTGATGGTTTAAGAAGGACATATCATGTAATATTTACTGAACACATGGAGTCATATGTCCAAATGTTTGTGGACACCTCTTGTAATGAATGCATTTATCTTCTATAAGCAAACACAGATGTACACACAGCTTGTCTAGTCCCTGTAGAGAAGTACTGCCAAAAAATAGGACTAAATATGAGCCTGTTGGCACCATGTCTAATGCTATGTGTGGGCTAGACGGGTATGAACCCTGAAACATTAAGCTGTGGAGTAGTGGAGCTGTGTTCTCTGCTCCATTCAGTAATTTTTGGATGAGTTGAGGGCAGTGTTCATTTTGACAGGTTTGACATTTTGATTTACTTTTAGTTTTAGTCTTCTGACTAAAATGTATATTAGTTTTAGTCACATTTTAGTCATTTAGTTATTGTTAGTTTTAGTCTAGTTTTAGTTGATGAAAACTGAAAACATTTTAATCTAGTTTTAGTCAATTAAATGTTTCAAATATTTTATCTAATTTTAGTTGTATTTTTTAGTTATACTATTTTAAATTAGAGATATTTTTAGATGCAACAAAGGCTGTACGTGCGTCTCACAGCTCCAGTTAGATGTGTTTGTGATCTATTTAACCTAAACACCTAAAATAATGATAATGAATTGCACGTTTCCCCTTTAGACATTAAAAAATTCAAAAATGAAACATGAAACATATCAAACAATATTCATATTCATTGCCGTTAGCTATCTAGTTACATTGGCTACATGTGGGCAGTAGAGTAGGGCATCTGGAGCAGGCCACAGTAGTTGGTTGTTGGTGGGCAGCTGATCCAGGAAGGCATCATGCAGAGAATAGTAATCAGTCTTCCATCAGCCTTTGACCGGACCGGCGGGCAATCACTTACTCAGAAAAGACAAAAATGGAATTAGTTCTGTTTGGATTTATAGAGCACAGGGATTATGAGACATATCAGAGTGTAGCTATTGACTCTGGCAGAACTATCTAGAACAGCCTACCTAAAAGGAGAGTGAGAGGAAAATCCATCCGACAAGATCTATCAAGACGGTCTCAGTTATCGATGTGAGACTATACAGAGTATT
>BRDA01081133.1:0-17599 GCA_036984385.1 Crenuchus spilurus | reverse complement strand
TTATGAGACATATCAGAGTGTAGCTATTGACTCTGGCAGAACTATCTAGAACAGCCTACCTAAAAGGAGAGTGCCAGAAGGTAAACAGGCATGGGAGCTTCCCGAGACACTGGCATCCCTCTGCTCACCGTCAACAAACCTGAGTGATCGCGTGAGCAGTGGTATGACAGCCCCAGCATCTCAGATCACTATAAATCCCTACGCCAGTGCACCCCTGGACCTACAACCTTTCTATAATGTAAAGTATTAATTACCAAAAGCTAAATTAAACAGATATGTCTTCAGCCTAGTCTATTAACACTGGTTGAGGATGAGGCTGGGTACAACCCCACTAACAATGCAATGCAATGAGACTACAACAAAAGCAGGATGAACTGCAGGATGTGTGGCCTTCTGTGACCCTCTCTACAATGCAGAGTGTCATATTCAATCATGGGTATAATCTGTGAAGAAATTGGTGCACAGAAATCATTGTGAATATATTCTCTCGACTGGGGTGAGTATTGCTTGGAGTGCTGTTGTGTGGTCCCTGTTTCGTGTTTGTTTTCCTTTACCGTCGGTGGATATAAAAGGTGCTGAGTGCTTACAATAGTTTATAAAGAGGGTTACCGAGGTCACAGCCTCTGTTTGGAGTCCACTGCCTGTGACGCAGTGACCAAATGCTCTCTTGACCTGCATTCTCCACCTCTTCCCCGTAAGCACGGCCAGTCTAATGGAATCCAAGGTGACAAGTTCACATCCTCTTCTAGAGAGCCCACTCCGCTGACCTAGTTTTCCAGCATTGCACAAGAAAGGCGAAGTGCACACACACACATAGATGCACACACAAGGAAACACAACTCTGTCCTTTGTAGGCATTAACCCCACTTTGGCAAGTGAAGGAGAAAATGTGTGCCTACCCCATTTCACCCTACCCCTCCTCCCCACTGCGTCCATGAGTCCCCCTGCCATTCCCTAGAACTCTCCAGCAGTGGGCATTATGCCAGAGGAGGAGGTTGGTATGCGCTAGCGGAGATCCTCCATGCCAGCTTCCCCGTTGGCAGTGGAATAACTAATGAAGCGCAGCGACCTGGAATCGGGAATGTTAGACTAACACTGATGAAAAATTCAGCGGGTGATCCTGATAAAACCACTCATCTTTTTTTGATGCTTCGCCTACTTATAAAAGAGAAAAGAAAAGGAAAACAGGCGTGATGAGAATTCGGTGCAGGCCCAACGAAAGGTGGGAGATGTTATGCAAGTGTGTTGTATACGAGGCATCCAGACGCTGGAAGCATTGGCGCAGAGAAGCACAGCTCCGGGCAGGCGAGTGAAAAACATCGCCGCAGAACCCCTGCACATGTGTCTCGCAAGGGCATGAGCTTACTGCGCTATGCTGGGAAACGTTTCCTTTCAGCTGCTGAAAAAGCTAACAACCTCCATGCTCTGACGCCCGCTCATCCGGCCTTATCTGCTGAGTGCCCACGTCTGTGCGCCGCGAGCTTGCACGACCATGCAGACCCCGACATTCTTCACGAGTGTGTCTGTGTGAGAGAGTGTGGATGTGTGTGTGCTGGATGTTTCCTTGCAGCGTGTGTGGGTGGCTGTGTGTGGGTGTGTGGGTCTGTGCCCAGAATGCCGCTCTGTCCCATGAGCATCTTTGCTAGGCATCTTGGGCTGGCGGGGGGCTTTAAGGTAGGGCAGTTTGTATGTGTGTGGACTCAGTGTCCTTCCTCCAAGCACCCACACTCACAGCCCCAAGGACTGGATTGGATTGGTGGATGAGGTGTGTGTGCATTCCAGGCCAAGGGGGTGGGAAGAATGAGCCAAGAATCCTTTCCCAGCATTCCAGTGTGCCTCCCAACAGAGGTAAAAAAAGACTTCCTGTTCTATTGCACAACAAAAAAGAAATGCTTTCTTTTTCCCTCTCCTGTTTGTTTTCTTACTCAGTCATCAGTGCACGTTGAGAAACGTTGGCAAGCCTCAAAATTACAGCATGCAATATTGGCTAGAACACTCCACCTTAAAAGCCTCCACTAAGAAATCCGGTTAAATCTGGTAGTCTTAAATTCAGATATGCAGTCTTACAGGGTAAGATGTGGTTTTGACCATAAATGGCAGAGAGAGAGGAGCCTGAAGGAGGAGACTAGAATCTCAGCAGCACTCCAAATGGCAATGCTAATATGTAGAACATGTGATGTCTACTCACTAATGTGAATGCAGACAATCACACATCATATATTTTATATTCATGATGCATAATGTGACATACAGTACCAGTCAAAAGTTTGGATATTCAGTGGTTTTTCATGATTTAAAAATGGTCTGTATTGTAGATTAATACTAAAGTCATCTTCAAACTATGAATTACATCTGTAATTATTTAGTAAACAAACATGTTTTAAACCAGAATATGTTTATATTTGACATTCTTCACAGTAGGCACCTCTTGCTCAGCTTTCTTGGCATTTTCTCAGTCAGCTTTATGAGGTAGTCACCTGGAATGACTTTCAGTTAACAGCTGTGTCTTGTCAAGAGTTCATGACTTGCATTTCTTGCCCCCTTAATGTGTTTGAGACATCAGTTGTGTGTCTACTTTGAAGTAAAATCTAAAAGATGTGTTGATTTGTTTAACACTTTTAAGTTACTACATCATTCCTTATGTGTTCCTTCATAGTCTGGATGACTTCCGTATTAACTAGGATTGAGCTGGATACTCATTTCAGATGAATATCCGGTACAGATAAAGCATTTTTGATGAGTACCAGCATCATACGAGTAAAACTCGTAAATATCCGTGTTTGTGCTGAAGAAAAATCCTCATTGGGTAACTGACTGTCTTCACGATCTGTGATTGGCCAGTCACAGAGAGTGCCCGACCCTCCATACACAGACACATCTCTGCAGCCAGAGCTGAACACAGACACACACACACACACCTTAACTGTTTAACTGTGTGTGGGGGAAAAAAATGCCGAGAATGTTAGATAGTAAAAATAAATAAATAATTGAAAGAAAAAAAATCAGTTTGATCATAAAATTAAAAAAAATAAATAAAAGAGGAAGTTGTGTTGAGTATGACAACTCTTGTTCATGCATACTTTTGAGTTTATAAAAAAAAAACTAGTTCTGTAAATAGTTCTCTTACTTTTGTGATCAAAAACATTGATTTGAATGTCAATTTTGAGGCTGTTCTGTAAATAGTTTTCAAATAAACAATACATATAGCAACTTCTGATCAATCCATATCAATTTCAGACTTAAAATAATGTACCAATTTAAGCCCCACCCACTTCCAGTTAAACCACACCAAATTCCAGTTTAGGCCCTGCCCATTCCAAGTACAGATATGGATACATATAATTTAGATGGTTGAACAGATACAGATAGTGGTGTACTATCCCTATTATTAACGTTTACGGGTACTGTATTTTTTGTTTGATTTAATGTTTGGCAGTAGATGGAGGCATGAAATGCTTTGAAATCTTGTGGTGGAGGCTGTGTTGACTTGACTAAACACAGTGGACCAACACCAGCAGATGACATGGCACCTCGAACGATCACAGAAACTTCACACTGGACTTCAGACACCTTGGATGTTTTGTCTCTCCACTATTCCTCCAGACTCTAGCAGCTGATTTACAAATAAAATGTAAAAAGAGGACTTTGTACTGAGTAACAGTCCATTTCTGGTTCTGCTTAGTCCAGGTAAGACACTTCTGATGTTGTCTGTGTTTTCTGAGTTTGATATTAGGAATGTAGCAGCTGTAGCTGTTACATAGTTATTTTAGTCAAACTCCAAATGAAATATTTTAATAATTTGAAACGGCAAAATCATACTTCTCAACATTAAGACCAAATAGGCTTGAAATATGTCAATTTACATGTAATGAATATAAAATATAAATAACTTTTCAAATTTAATTATGACCCAAAATGACATTGTTTATGATATTCCATTTTTTAATGTATGTCACCATCTGACCATCATACACTCTTGGACACCCCATACCAAAGTCAAGGGGCATTCATGTGAAATTAACCTCACTTTGTGGCAGTGACATCTTCCACTATTCTGGGAAGCCTTTTCACAGGGTTGTTTGTATGGAAATTTGTGGCCATTCATTCAAAAGATCACTGGTGACGTCAAGCATTGATGTTGGGTGAGAAAGTTCCAGTTCCTTTCAGATGGGTTTAGTGGGGTTGACGTCAGGGCTGTGTGTCTTTATGGACATTGCATTGTGCACAGGGGCACAGTCATGCTGGAGAAAAAAGGGCCTTCCCCAAACTGTTGCCACAAAGTTAGAATCATCCAATTGTTTAAAATGTCTTAATTTTCTTTAGCACTGTCATTACCCTTCACTGAAACTAAGTGGCCCAGCAAAAACCCTAAAAAGCAGTCCCAGGCCATTATTTCTTCTCCAACAAAATTTACTTGGCACCATGTGTCTGGCACTATGCATTGCAGTGGTGTCCGCCAAACCCAAATTCATCTATCAGATTGCCAAATAACAAAACATAAATTACCACTCCAAACACATTTCCACTGCTATAGAGTCCAATAGCAATGTGATTTATACCACTCCAACAGATGCTTGGCATTGCAAGTGTACCCAGGATCCCACTTTGTCATGGTAACCCATTTCATAAAGTTTGCAAGCAGATGGAAGCATGAAGTACTCTAAAATCTCCTGGTAGACTGTGGACTTGATAAAACACAATGGACCAACATTAATGAATGACATGGCACCTGATATCACATTCCGCAGAAACTTCACACTGGACTTCGGACACCTTGGATTGTGTCTCTCTACACTCATCCTCCAGGAAGCTTGATTACCAAAACAAATATAAAATGTACATCATTTGAAATCTCATGAAGCTTACAATGCTCAGTTTTTCATGACTTAGTCTAAGGGTGCTTCACACCTACACTGTTTGGTCCAGACTTTCGGACTTTGGTCTGAACCAAAATAGCAGGTGTGAAATTGGCCATGAACCACGGTCCGGACCAAAAGAGCAAAATTTGGTCTGACCAAAAGAGGTGGTCTCGGTCCAAATCTAATGAACCAGTTCAAGAGTCCGGTTTGTGTGCAGTGTGAAAACACTTTTCTGGAATTTTCAGACTTTCGGACCAAATACAAGAAGGTGACACAGGTATTAACGACATTCAACAACAATAACAGAAGTAAAATAAGTAGAACAGCAGCAAAAATGAGCCGTGGTAGCACATGGAGCGAGGAGGAGACATGTTTCATTAATTTTGGTCTGATGAACATGTGAAAAGTCAGCTTTAAAAACTCACAAAAATGCTAAAACATGCAGCTTATTTTCTGAGAGGATGAGAGACAAATGATGACAGAGCAACCTAAACTAAAGAAACTGTGACAATGGTATATAAAAGTATATACATAAAAGTATATAAAATAATTATATTAAGCATCGGATGCATGTTCTTCTACAAGTCAATCAGTGCTGAGTGTAGGAAGATGCACCGCACATAAGTGATGATGACAGGATGTAGGCGTGTCATACTAAAAGTCTTTGGTGCGCTAGCAAAAATGCAGTGTGAAAACAAACCAAACCGGACCAAATATAAACAAAGTAGCAAACACACGAACCTCAGTTTAGACTATAGTCTGCACTTTGAAAGCACCCTATGATGATTCAAATACACATCAGTAGCATGTACAGATGACCAGGGCAGATATAGCAGGACAGATATTTAGGCAAAACAGATTAAACAACTTGCTCTTTTGTTCATCTGCCAATCAGAAAATCAGTTAACCACCAGTGCATGTTGTCACATGGATTTTCTTTAAATAAACACACCAAATAATCCTACTAGAATATTAAAATATATTCAGAATTCCCATTATTGGTAATTCCAGACTGAATTGTTATCTTTGTGCATTTGTGTAAGCTTCTAACAGTTTGTTATTGTAATGCACACTACTTTACACCAGTCCATATAGCACATGGCTTTGGTCAAATGACATAGTAATCCAAACACATGTTAATTGTATACCAACTACTACATTTAATAGCTTTGTTGACCATATAAGGGCTCACAGCTTCAACTGTTACATTAAGTAAAATCTGTCCAAAACATTATGTTCATATTGTGTACAGACATCACAGTGTAAATCACAGTATAGTTATTTACTCTTAAAACATGCATATGTTCAGTTCATCATCATTGGACTCATCGATAAGGGCAACCCTAAGACATTTTATGATGATGCATCCTACATCAATGCTACATTTAATGTCACTGAGCTCTTTGTGTGACCTCATTCTACTGCCAGAGATTGTCTAAGGAGGCTACGCAACTACTTGTTTGATTTTAACTGCCTGTTGGGAACGTTTGTGGATGAAACATCTCAACTGAATATTTAAGAGTGATACATACATTTGTCCATATGTGTCACATACATTCATTCTACTTCAGACCACCTCTTCAGGTCTTGAGATGGCTTTTCTTTATAAAGTTGGACCCCTCTTAACAGATGACTGAGACATAGGTAGAGTGCAAACATTTTTACATAGGAAATAAAAGGTGAATTTGGAACATTTAAAGAATGTTAGATTGGATGGAGCAGGGCCTCCATCCAATCCAGTGACAAAGAGATAGTGACGGTAATTTATTTTCCACTAAAAAAATACAACATTCTACTCTGGCTCAAAAAATAGAATTTTTTATTTTTTGCCAATTTTTATCCTTTTCCCAATGTAGTAGTAGTAGTAGCCAAATAACCCATCCCATCCACTAGGGAACTCTCCTCATCACTTTGCACTGTCCCTGACCCTAGGAAGGTGAAGACAAGCACACTCCTCCCACCGCCTCTTTTCGAACTACCGTTGATACACCGTCACTGGGGAGCCAACGCACTCGGAGGACAGTGCAGGGTTCCCAGCTCCGAATGGACCAATCAGTAGACGCCTGAGCCAGCAGACATTACAATGTAAGAGTGATAGAGATTGTGAGAGCGCCATCTACCTGCCCAGAGAGAGCACTGCCAATTTTTGCTCTCTTGGGCCCCGGCTGTTGATGGCAAACAACATGACCGGGATTCAAACTGGAGATCCTCTGGTCATAGTGTCAGCATCTTAGCCTACTGAGCCACTCGGGCCTGAGAGCTTTTAAAGTCTGTCACCAACAAGCTTTTGCAATACTAAAAGTAATGTATACCTGAGTTTAAAGGCCTGAGAACATTTACTCAACATTTTCTGCCAAAATGTCATTAAATCTAATATTATATTTCTGTGTTTTATGGAATCCTCGATCTTCCTTTTCCAATTGTGAACAAATTTCATCTTAAAGCACTATCGTGAGTACGGGTTTACCACAGTACAGAGTAGCAGGCCTCTGGCGATATGTAAGGTGGGACCTATCTAGAGTTTCTGAAAAATATCATCGTTATGTGTACACTTCCATTTTTATAACATGAGCTGAGTCAGTGCTGAGTAATTAAGTCATTTATCTTAAGATTTAGAAGTGATTTTCACTGGTTTTCACTGATTTTATATAACCGCGGGCAGATAACCATATGCACTGCAGCATGCACATGAACCTCCTAGAGATATCTGTAGTGATAAGAATATGTATATCCAAATATGAGCTTAATCCTTATGAAGGGTTATGATCTTAATTTACATGAAGTTATTTTACATGTCAACACTGGGGCTGCTGGCTCTGATACTACTTAATGAGTGCAGGCAGTAAGTATCTTGAGACTTACATGCACACACTGTATAAAGAGAAAGATCATTATACAGACAAGCGATCTATATTCACTGCACCACACTCTTCACACTCTGGATTCTTTAGACCTGCTTCATATCCTTAGACACAAACCTCTGCATCCATCCACCCACCCCCATGCAAGCACAGACACCGTCTCCTACGCTTGCACATACACATAGGGATACTCACAATAGAACAAAAAAAAATAGCTACTGAAAGAAGAGGAATGAAATCCGGGCATCTCTTTGCATTGGTCTGAGAATGCAGGCTTTATATCAGTACCTAACCAACGTGAAGTCTGTCTGGATATTACTCACTGTGTACACATACACCATGCCAGCATATGATTCATATACAGTGGCATATAAAAGTTTGGGCACCTCTTGGTCAAAATATCCATTACTCTGTATAGTTAAGTAAATAGAAGATATCCTGATCTCCACAAGCCATAAAGTCATAGACGGAACATTCATTTCAACGTTTTAAAAGAGATTTATTTATTTATTTATTTATTTTTTAAGTCAAAGGCGCACAGTGCACAGGTTTGCACAGATTCACTGAGATATCAGCTTGTTAAGGTTAACAGAGTTACCTTACCAAAAGTCAGATGATGCAAGCTTCAAAGTATCAAAGGCTCCTCAAACATTTTCCCAACAATCAGCAACCATGGGCTTCCCTACACAGCTGCCTAGTGCTACTGATGCTCACAAAGCAGGAGAAGGCTATAAGAAGTCAGTGTTTTCAAACTGTTCAAGTAGTTCATAATATACTGTATATAAGAAATGGTGGTTAACAGGAGTGTGGATGATGAATTGGGGTCTGGAAGACCAAGTACACTTTTCAAGAGAACTGCTTATAAAATAGAAAAGCACATCAACACAAGGAGATTTAGTACAAGTGGTGGTGAACTGTCTTACTGTGCAAAGACACCTACACAAATATTGATTTCTTTGAAGAGCAATCAAGAGGAAACTTTTCCTGCATCCTCACCACAAAATTTTATATATATACTGTGGCTTTATAAAATGTTAAATAATGTCAGAAACTGTTACTTATAGGTACAAACATATAAATGGACTCTTAAAGGTACAATATGGTCCAAATGTGTATTTTAAAGGTTCACTATATAAAATTTTCGAGGAGAAATGAGCAAATTTGTATCTCTAACTTAACTTTTTAGACAGTAAAATAAGTCTTGAGTCAGGACAGCGTGACTGGGGTCAAAACAACTTCAAATGCATTCATCATAACACAAGCTGGTACCGTTATATTCTCAAACTAAAGATACTGAAGACGGATGCTTCAAAATTGATGATATATAAGAATGTTACAAACTCTGTTCTAAACCTAACTCTAACTTTAACCCTTAAAAAAGGGTATTGTATTGGTCCTCACACTGTAGGATTGAAGACACTGCAGCGCTACACACTCTTGTTCACTCAGATTTGCTAAAAATGCCCTTCTGATCCAGTAACACAGATATCCTGATGTTGCCATTGGAGCCTGCTGTTGCTATGGTGGACCAGAAAAAAAGATCCCCAAGCAAACAAGCAGTATCCGGTGTGCCTACAAATACATGTCATCAGCTGCCATGTGCTGTACCACATCAAGCACGGATTAGATTTTGTAAACGTGGATATTCTGTGACAAATTTAGAACGGTCACTCAAAAGGTTGGTCGTCGCCCATAGCTAAATGTTCTTCTCAATTTTTGGGAGGTGAGGTTTGGTGGGGAGGGGAGGAGTGTTGTCAGTGTTGCATCTGCTGCCACTTTCACACCTTCAATTTGGGAGTCTGTTGACAAAAGTGACACTGACTCCCCTTTTGTCTTGATATATGCAGCACAGCTTTGCAGTCAACACGAGATGGAACAGGCTGCGCTGTTTGTTTTAAAAGTTCTACACGAGTTACGCTACATATTACATGAAGGTGCCTCCCAAATGTTTGATCAGGCAAACAAATGCATTGCATTGTTGGGGTAATGATGTCCCCATGCGTCTTCCCCACCTGTTTCATTAATAAGGCATGTGGAGAGGAGGAAAGGGAGGATGTCGACCAGGCTGCAGCAAGCTGGAGATCCGCAATGAAATGCGAACGGCACGCTAACGATGCTGCAACAGCGGCAGGCGCTTTGAAGCATCTCCCAGTTGTGTGTGGTAGTAAACTGGAGAAGCACTCTGTCACTGTCAAGTGCCAAATTTGTAAGGAAGGCTGACTTCTTGTAGCTGAAAAGTATCTAACCAAAAGACGGGAAAATATATAATAATAATAGAAAGCCCTCTGTGGAAGCCAGTCTGGTTTTCTTTCTTTTTTTGACTGGTTTGGGAGGTGAGGTTGGAGTTATTGTTGTCTTGCAAACGAATGTTTTGCTGCATTTTCAAACCCGGATTCGTTTTCTCTCTACATGACTGGAATACTCAGCGTTGGCGTACCTGTCAGGATGACCTTTGAGTTTATCACCCAATTCTGAAACCACCGTTATAGTTATTAAACACAAGATGAAAAAGAATTGGGCAGAAAGTAGTTAGCAGCATGGGAATCAATTGTGGCGCAAGGTCAATTGCTGTGTCCTTGCTAGAGTAAACCTGCTGGACAATTGGGAATTTCCCAGTTGAAGACGAAGACGGAAAATTCTGGTCTCTGTAGAAGAGCTCTATCAGTGCTCGACTGTGCAAACATCCTCTGCCGAATTGAATTCGTAATGCCCCTGATCGCTGAGTACATATTTGGAGTGGGAAACAGCCTTTAATGTGTGATAGCGCATGCAGGAGGAGCTGCAGACAGATGGTGCGCGAATGGGGGTCAGTGGCATTCATGGGAAATGATGCCCTACTGGAGAAGGTGCTAGGGAGCACAGTCACCTCTACTGCTGATATAAACCACGGGGCAATGTATGGACAGCGTGGAACATCTGGCCCGCGTCTGGACCTACAGCGATCCGGGACACCCTCGAGTACATTCAGAGCCGCACAGCAGAGCAGACTGGTTCAGTTTAGGAAGCTTGTTTACATGGGCTTGGAAGGCACAGCCGCTCCAGAAGACACAACAGAAGATCAAAAAAGATAGGATGGCGAGATTTTGCAGTTCCATGCTCCCATCTGCCATCTTTGGCAGCACGAGTCCGTTTTAAAGCCACAGCACAGAGAGAAAAGTCATCCGAACATTGAAGCCAGTTTAAACTTGGTGGAGTATTATGAAAGCAGCCGAGCTGTTCTTCAGAAAAGTCTGTAGAAGATAACAGACACCATTAAGAGGTCAGAAAGGTCCGCGTACTGCATCAATCTGCCAAAGTGTTACATCTGTTACTCAGTAATCATCCCTACAGTTCAGATGATGCACATTTCCAATGATTTGGTGATGAAAAACGGCAGCGTTTTAAACAGGCAAGCTGCTACTCAATTGGACCCGAAATGTATAGTAGGCTCCTCCTCACTAGCATACTGTGCACAGTGTGGTTGTAAGTTGTAATCAGAGAGAAATAGAGAGAGTGGCAACTGGGACACAGCATACTCCACGTTGAAAAACAACATGCCCGCCATTGACAAGAGGCTCCCTTGATTTGTGTATTCTGATGGGTCCTCAAAGTTTCAGGAGACAAGTTTCTCTCCTTAATGACTGCTTTGTTTCGAAGCTCTGCCAGAGAGCATCAAAGGGATGCAGAGCGAGGAGACGGGAGGGAAAACATCTTCATTGGGGAGAGAACAAAACAGGAGTAGAAGAGGGGGGAAGGGTCGCTTCAGCAGACAGTTGCACTGTGGAGATAGGTGTCTGGAACTTAGCTCGTCATTGCTTCTGTCTCTCTTTTCCGTTCAGTGTGACTTTTGGTCAAAAAAATGTTACGAAGTTAAAAAATCGGTAGGTCGTCCAGAGTTGTGCTCTGGAGCCAGCTTTGACCTTTCACCTCACGCTCTAACGCAAGATCTAAAGCAGCAGAATGGCACATCTGAGAGTAGCTGCGGCGTTTGAAGTTTGATATCTCTGAGATGAAGCCGAAATTCACTTTTTTTAACCGCTACGCTGCTTGACTGGGGGAAAAGAGGTTAGCAGAGTGTTCTCCGCCTTGGTCTTGAAGTATCCCTGTCTAATAAAGAAGGCAGAGGGATTGTGGACCGTAGCTTTGGTTTGAATATGACCAGGCTCAGGTAACCTTCAGGCATACGTTTCTAATTTAAAGTGAAAGTTCTTGCACACAGAGGAATTTAATCTAACCCAGATGCAAAAAGACAGAAGTGAACAGAGTAGGTGGCAGTGAGCACACATGATGGAAGCAGTGGGCATATCAGCAGTGCCCAGGCAGCAGATGAGAGTTAGGTGCTTTGCTCTAGAGCACTTCAGTCATGCATACATACAGTACATACACATTACACTTATATAGCGCCTTTCTAGACTCCCATGGATGCTTTACAATTGACAGACTCTGGCAAGAAGCGACAGCCAGTATTCTCAACTGGAAGCGACCGTCCACCTGGAGGACTGCATCGGGCACTAAGGGGATCACCCAGGACAGAGTGCCAACCATATCTTGGCATACATACATACACATTCATACACACACCAGGGTAATTTTTTAGAGTACTCAATTCACCTGAACTCCATGTTTTTGGACTGTGGGAGGAAACCCACACAGACACGGGGAGAACATGGAAACTCCGCTCAGATGCGGACTCGAACCCAAGACCTCAGCGCTGAGAGGCGAACGTGCTAACCACTAAGCCACCGTGCCAACCAATCCAAGTGACCTTCCAGTCACAATTCTGTCCCTTACCCCCAGATCACAGCTACCCCAATAAAGCAATAACGTTTAAGTGTGGCACAGGATGAGCCATTTTTAAAGATCACATATCTTCCGCAGTGAGCAACAACTGGATATAGCAGCTTCCTTGATCATATCATGATGAAGGGGTCATTGGTTGTGACCTCAGTGGGGACAGTTTTACATCGAAATCAATGCTAACCGCTGCAGCGCCGTAGGCAAATTACACCCCGGCTCCGAGCAGCGTCAGCACCAACCTGAGCACTCCTTTTAAAACAAGTGCACCAGTTCTTAAAACACACAGCACTGCATTATTTATAAGCCTGCAGAGAGGTGTTTTCAGATCTAATTTCTCACTCCTTATGCGTGCTGATTGTCTCCCCTAATTTGTGTTTGTTTAGTCAGGTAGATGCAAATGCACCGTTGATTTGCATGGAGGATGGTGGAGAATGCGGGGGCGGGAGCTTGACAGAAGTAAAAGCTAATGCTTCCTCCCTGCTGGAGCCCTCTGAATGAATGTATGCTTCATATGTTCTTATTTTAGCAATTTTTAAGGCTTATACTCAAACATTAACAACATACAGCGCCAGCATGGAAAACAAAAAGTTATTCATACAGTTATGGAGGAGGGCTCTACAATAAACCCCAATTTTATTCTAGTAGAGCATCTTTTATTATAGGAGTCATGTTTTTGTCTGAGCAGAACAGCAATATATAGCATTCTCCAAGGGTCATATGAAGTGCTTACGGTATATAATGGATACCTTTAGTATTACAGAATTTGTCCAAACATGGGCACCATTCAGATCCCTTGATAGGGATTGGGATACCTGCTCATTCATTGTTTCATCTATAGTCACCGGTATTAAAAAAGAGTTTACTTTGAAATCAATGTCTCAAATGTCTCTACTGTGCAGAGAAGAATTTTGGAGCATTGCTGTGAGGATTTGATTGCTTTCAGCAACACGAGCTAGTTTGTTGGATGATCACCACCCCATCTCATCAACAACTCATCTCAAAAGTTCTGGACGGAGCAGAGAACACAGTTGCACTGCTCTACAGCTCAATGCTGGGGGGCTTTACACCCCTCTAGCTCATGCCTGGCATTAGTCATGGTGCCAACATGTTCAGGTTTAGTCCTGTTCTATTGGCAGTACTTCTCTGCAGGGATTAGGGAAGCTGTGTGTACACATTTGTGTCAATGGGTGCAACTTAAAGTAGCTGAAGGCATGTATTAGAAGGAGTGTCCACAAACATTTGGACATATTGTGCATCTACCCAACCACTAAACCTGGTTCCAACTCAATTCAACCATTCCTTCTATAAATAACACGTGTAACTGACTTTTAGGGCAACTGATTTGTAAAAACAGAAAAATAATCCATTTTGGTTTTATATTTATTGGATTCATCATGTTTGTATTTTAATAACACTCTTATTTCAGGTTTTGGTTGATAGGTTTATTGATACTAAAAAGGCGCAATGGAAAACTGCCCAAACAAAATGTTTCCCCTCTGATTTGTAGGCAGATAAACCCAAGCCACCGTTCACAGTGTATAAGCATTCAGCAGTTGGATAGTCTAACACCTTAATAATAAGGACGTGGACAGAGGCATCAACCAATCACAACCATTGTTTTGTACGTAAAGCAGGATATCATGTCTCTTGGATGTTCCATTGATAAAGCAGAAGTGTGCATTTGCCAATGTACTTGCACATGAAATTGACCTCTTTGCAGTAAACCACACATACTTGTACACACACACACACTAGGCACACATGCCCGATGTGATGGGCAGTGCCTATCTCCAGCAGCCCCTACCCTAACCTGGGAGCAATTGGGTGTTAGGAGCCTTATTCAAGCTTGCACTTCAGTCACTTGTTACTAATAGATCAAGCCAACAACCTTCTGTTCACAAGAATGGGTCCCTAGCCACTAGACTATAGCTGCCCCGCATTGACTGTAGTTTAGAGAAGTAATGTTGCCAGGTTTCAGTGGGCAGCCCCTATACATGGCAGCAGTTGAGTGTTAGGTGCCTTGCACTTCATTCATATCAGGGGATTGAACTAGCGACTTTCCAGTCACAACACTGGGTCTTTACCCACCTAACAAAGAATGTTATAAGAATGTTCAGCAAGGTTTTTAAAAGGTTCCAGGAAAGTTAGCCTGTAATGTTACAGAAATAATGTTCCCGGAACATTCTGAAAATGTGTGACAGAACGTTTTCAGTTAGACAAATCCTTATGATATATCAACATTTGAAGACATCAGTGAGTCATTTTTATTGGTTGTGAATACCATGACAGGTGATGTTTACTTCATATCATTGAGTCTTCTGAATAAGATGTTTATTATTTATCATTTCTGTTTCAAAATGGTTTAGAAAGGAGTTTATCTTTGTGTGTGGTCTGTACTGTAACATAATATAGGTGCGGTCCTCATAATGTTGCAGCAGCATTATTGGAACATAAAAAAATAATAAAAATGTTCTACAGATTTCTAGAAAATGACATATTGAACATTCTACTAACCAAAAATTGTTAGCTAGGTAACCACCAGGTCATGGCTATCATTTTAGAGCAGTAGAAATCAGGTTTCAGTCAGTTATTATAGATGCAAATGAGTAACAGATCTATATCAGGGATTTTTGCCAAAAGAGTGGCTGTATTATTGTAAATATGAAAGCTATACATATAGAAATGTTAATGATAATCTCTGTTGAATGTTTCCGATAAAAAAAATACAGAATGCGAGTTTTGGGAATATTTTTATCAGTGTAACTCTTCACCATTTGGTATCTCACCACATTCAGCTTTGTTACTTTTACAGTACTTGTATATATAATTTTTTTATCACATTTAAATGATCATGTCTCAATTTTTACTTTGTCCATCAACATCAAACAAAAATTGGAGTAGAGTTTCATGTCAGAACTACCAATCAAAGTTGACAGCAGCACTCAATATGTCTTTATTTTTACTCTGTGAAGTCTTGATCAAACCATGTGATTTGATCATGACCCTTAAGGGTGAAAGAAAGGCCAAAAGTGCACCAGCAACAGTTTAGTGCTAACATGCTATTAGAAACACCGTTTAGAGATGGTACAAATTAGCATCATCATTGATTTTCATTGATGGCTCAAACTAAAGAGCTTGCTCTAGTAGTCATCATTTGCCATTGGTTTAATAACAGGATCTCTGGGTGAGTTTTGTGTTTCAGAATTCGTTCCTGAATCTGACGATGATAGGTACCGTCTGGTCTAAACATATTTATTTCTCAAAGCTGACCCATTCCTCTTCTCATTCAGTAGAGAGGAAGTAGGTCTGAGGTGTAGTCAGGCCTGACGGTCGGTCCAGCTGCGTTGACCATGCTTTTGAATGAAAGCGTGCAATCGATATGAGACAGCGGTCAGGGCTGGAGGGCATGCATTTGGAGGTGGGGGTTCAAATGCTGCTCTGTTAGATTGGAAGTGACCCCTCACGCGAGAGATGGAGATGCTGTGTGCCCTCTTCCAGAAGTGTGAAGAGGAAGGTGGTGCGGATGGGGAGGGATACCGACAGAACTTCGCTTAGGGGCTTGACTGCAGCTCTGTCTGAGGTCAGCGTCATGGGGAGAGAGAGCTGTGAGGAGGAGTTGTGAGTATGTAGCAGTGAGCTGGACCAACTGTCAAGAGAAAAAAGAGAACCAGGGAAAGTGGGTTAGCACACTGAGGATGTGGTAGTGGACGTAAAAAGTATATACCCCATTTCTCCTGTTTTTGCTCATTTAACACATTTAAGTGCACATCGTCCAGCTAAGATAACGAGTAAACACTACATGCAGCTTGTAAATGATTATTCCATTAACTAAAGATAATTTTAATGAACCTAACACTCACAAGTATTTGCCCCCATGAGCATAAACCATCAACAACTGGTAGTGCCACCCCTGGAAGTAACAACTGCAATCAAATTTTGGTGATAACTTTACAACATCTGGAGAATTTGACATTTTCTCTTCAAAGAGGCCACACAGGTGCCTCTTCAGCCCCTTGTCTTTTCTAAGCTAGACTATTGCAACTCCCTCTTGGCTGGTCTCCCCATGCATGTCATCATGCCCCTGCAACTGATCCAGAATGCAGCTCAACTTGTCTTCAATGTATCAGTCATGTAACTAATCTACTGTTCTCTTCACTGGCTGTATCAGAATCTAAACCCTGATGTTGGCCAAGGTGAGAAAGCCAAGAATGGACCAGCTCCTCCATACTTGAGGGCAATGGTCAGAATCCGATCCCCACCAAGAGCTTCAAGTACAGCTCTGGTTTGAAACACCATCCTTTTAGAACCATGGAAGACAAGCATCCAGACGTTTTTTGTCCTGACACCTAAATGTTGGAATGAACTTCCCATGTGTGTCCAAATGGTAGAATCACTTGCTGGATTAAAACGATGACTGAAGACCATCTCTTCTTCACTTATTAAAGGCTTATGATTCTTCGCATGTCTTTCTTGATTTGACATTCAGTCTAAGTATTGTGTATCTAGGCACCTATACTGACTTTTGTATTTGGCAGCATCTGAACTCGAGGTATCTTCTGGATTCTATCCTATACTAACTGTCCCGGGATCCTTCCTGGGTAAACAGTAAAGCACTTTTGTAAGTTGCTCTAAATAAATGCTAAATGCCTTAAATGTAAATGTAATAACTTGCAATTAATCTTTTAAATAGCTGTGGGTGAATTTTGGCTAACTCATTTTTACAGAATTGATTTAATTCAGATACATATGAAGGGCTTACTGACCATGTAAGGTCCTGCCACAGCATCTCAATGGCATTTAAGTCAGGATTTGGATCCCATCGAGGACTTATTCTGAGGTGGACTTGCTTACTGTGTTTTGAATCATTATCCTACCACATAACCCAGCTTTCCTAGAGCATTAGTTCCCAGACTGATAGGTGGACATTCTTCAGGATTTTCTGGCAGAGGGAAAAAATAATGGTTTCATCAACTATGACAAGTCGTCCAAGTCATAGAGAGGCAAATGCAGCCCCAGACCATTCCAGTACCACCACCATGTTTGACTGTGGGTTTGTGCAGTTTTTATGGTGGAATGTGATGTTAGGTTTACATCAGATGTAAC